>JAANDH010000758.1:0-51818 GCA_011799765.1 Nymphaea thermarum
ATCTAGTTTTTTGATGTCTTATTATTAGTTTTTCATTTGTTTCATTTGTTCACATTTCAAAAAATTTGCAGAGATTTTTGCCAAAATTTTCCCAAGCAAAACAACTTTGCCAAAAAACACCCGATAAAAACATCGCCATTAGAAACTTGAGAACAATATTTGTAGCTTTTCTTTGGAGTTTGGACAAGCTAAGTGGAGCTGTTTGTTGCCTCAACCTCCAAATACTTTGTAAAACATATTCTCGGTTTGTTCTCTACATATAAAATGGATGTTTCAATTAGTTTTGGCTTTACCTTTTCTAACCCTTAAGGGTGGAATAGTTTGTACCACACTTATTGTGCTTATCATGGGTTCCTTGTGTTAATAGCTAATGACATTAGTGTTATCTGTATTGCACGACATGGTCTTGTATTGTGTGATATGTATAGTGAAAAACCTATACAATGTGCCTATTATACGCTTATACAACGTGTATTGTAGGGGTATCGCCTGTATCGTGCGCTATAAGGACAAAGCGAAAAAGGGGCTTGAATCCCCTATTTTTGTGCTTTTGTATAAGACAACTCCTCCCTTCCACTTTCTACACATCTTTAGGAGTTGTGGGAGGGGGAGGTTTTGCTAGTTTTGTAGAAAACTTGAGCATATGTTTTTTTTTTATGTATGTTGGTTCTCCTAAACAGTTTATTTATATATTTAGTATCTTCCAACCAAAAATTTCTGGCTCGGCCACTAAGACTCAATACCCAAGGATGAATGACAAGTGACCGAGTCACAAGTCTGCTCAATATTCTAAATATTGATAACTTAGCCATAAGCTTGCTGCATACCTTATGACTTAGTCGATTTTTCTTGGAACATTTGTTCACCATATTTTACTTTCCACATTTGGATACATCTAAGCTTCGATAATTCAATTCACCGCGATTCTTGGTACCTCAAGTTATCGATTTCATTTGTTGATTAACACCGATCAAGAAGCATGCTTTATCCTGTAATGCGGATGTATCTGAGCACTTCGTGTTGCAACTGTCGTTTTGATACAATCAACCACTTATTGGATATCTACGACAAAAATCTCCAAGAATATAGTTCTTTATTACTATGTGAAAAAGGAAAGACCTACGCGTTGACAAAGCTTCAAGACTTGATTTTTAGTTCAATGTAGTCATATATCGAGGAATTCAATGCTGCCATGTACCGGATGATTAAAATTTAAAAGTTTATTATTAAAAAATAATCATTAAATTAGTACTAACCACAACTCAAGGTGACTTTTAGTGACGATCTATTATTAAAAAATAATCATTAAATTAGTACTAACCACAACTCAAGGTGACTTTGAGTGACGATTTTATGGTGTTTTTAGTAACGAACTTTTAAATTTTAGTCATTTGGCAACTATCTATCACACAATAACATTGACTATGTATATATATATATATATATATATATATATATATTTTGGTACGTCCTAGGTAGGATGCGCAGATGAATTATGGTGAGCCCTAGGAAGTAGAGGATGAGGATCATATTGGGCTTTGCACTTCTGATCCGTTTGATGCTAGTATAAGATCACACATGGCTATTTTGAAGACAACAAGGAAATGGGCAATGTTGGTAGAAGGTAATTTTAAGAATGCGTTTTTTTTCGAAAAAATGCGACAAATTAAATTGGTGTTTAGAACTAAAAAATGGATGTTTCAATTAGTTTTAGCTTTACCATTTCTAACCCTGAAGGGTGGAATAGTTTGTACCACACTTATTGTGCTTATCATGGGTTCCATGTGTTAATAGCTAATTACATTAGTGTTATCTGTATTGCACGATATGGTCTTGTATTGTGTGATATGTATAGTGAAAAACCTATACAATGTGCCTATTATACGCTTATACAACGTGTATTGTAGGCGTATCGCCTGTANATCGTGTGATATAAGGACAAAGCGAAAAAGGGGCTTGAATCCCCTATTTTTGTGCTTTTGTGTAAGACAACTCCTCCCTTCCACTTTCTACACATCTTTAGGAGTTGTGGGAGGGGGAGGTTTTGCTAGTTTTGTAGAAAAATTGAGCATATGTATTTTTTTTATGTATGTTGGTTCTCCTAAACAGTTTATTTATATATTTAGTATCTTCCAACCAAAAATTTCTGGCTCGGCCACTAAGACTCAATACCCAAGGATGAATGACAAGTGACCGAGTCACAAGTGTGCTCAATATTCTAAATATTGATAACTTAGCCATAATCTTGCTGCATACCTTATAACTTGGTCGATTTTTCTTGGAACATTTGTTCACCATATTTTACTTTCCACATTTGGATACATCTAAGCTTCGATAATTCAATTCACCGCGATTCTTGGAACCTCAAGTTATCGGTTTCATTTGTTGATTAGCACCGATCAAGAAGCATGCTTTATCCTTTAATGCGGATGTATCTGAGCACTTCGTGTTGCAACTGTCGTTTTGATACAATCAACCACTTATTGGATATCTACGACAAAAATCTCCAAGAATATAGTTCTTTATTCCTATGTGAAAAAGGAAAGACCTACGCGTTGACAAAGCTTCAAGACTTGATTTTTAGTTCAATGTAGTCATATATCGAGGAATTCAATGCTGCCATGTACCGGATGATTAAAATTTAGAAGTTTATTATTAAAAAATAATCATTAAATTAGTACTAACCACAACTCAAGGTGACTTTTTGTGACGATCTATTATTAAAAAATAATCATTAAATTAGTACTAACCACAACTCAAGGTGACTTTTAGTGACGATTTTATGGTGTTTTTAGTAACGAACTTTTAAATTTTAGTCATTTGGCAACTATATATCACACAATAACATTGACTATGTATATATATATATATTGGTAGGTCCTAGGTAGGATGCGCAGATGAATTATGGTGAGCCCAAGGAAGTAGAGGATGAGGATCATATTGAGCTTTGCACTTCTGATCCGTTTGATGCTAGTATAAGATCACACATGGCTATTTTGAAGACAACAAGGAAATGGGCAATGTTGGTAGAAGGTAATTTTAAGAATGCGTTTTTTTTCGAAAAAATGCGACAAATTAAATTGGTGTTTAGAACTAAAAAAACTCATTTTTTTCGAAAAAACGTTAAAAATGAAACAAATGCGTTTTTAATGCATTTATTTCGTTTTTTTTACTTTTTCATTTTTTTCTACCAAACAGTTTTTTTTTCATTTTATATTTTTTATTTGTTGCAAATATACTTACCTTTCGATGTTTATATTATTAGTTTCTCAGTTATTTTATTTTCTCATATTTTTAGTTTTTTTTTAATTTTTAAAAATTTACCATTTTTTTCTCGTTGTTTCGCTTTTTTTCAAGCTTGCAGTATTATACCTGAGAAATACCTCGTCGTTTAAAACTCCCAACTGTCATTTGTGACTATGCTTTTTTCATTCAAGAATGCGTTTTTTTTCGAAAAAATGCGATAAATTAAATTGGTGTTTAGAACTAAAAAAACTCATTTTTTTCGAAAAAACGTTAAAAACGAAACAAATGCGTTTATAATGCATTTTTTCTCGTTATTTTTTACTTTTTCATTTTTTTTTATCTTACATTACAGTACATTATGTTATGTATCTAACTATTCGCTCGATCAATTCAGGTTAGGCACACTTTACAACATTCCTACCGCCTATCCAAAATGTGCATAGATTATACTCCTTCCCATTCTTTTGTTACTTGTGGAACTGCAAAATTGTTCTGATCCTACTCTCTTGAACTGCATATGAATGAACGTTCAATTTTTGATATGCACGTGTTTGGTAAGAATACCTGATTGCACTTAGTGTGCCGTACTCAAGGAGACATTTGTTGGCACAAATATGGAACCTAAAGGCAAAATAAATGGATCCTGGGTTTGATGGCATGTTACATCATATTCGTCACACATGCAAATATGCATAATTGCATATAGATTGAACAGATTTTGAAGCCTTTCGACCGTAGCAACAAATATCGTGATATTTTTTGAAAATATCACAATTTACAAGAAAAATGCCAAAACGAGAAATAGAAAAAAAAAACCTTTTAAAAAAAACATGAAAATTGTATTTATTGCATCTTTTCCCACCCTTTTCCGTTCTTTTTATTTGTCTCTTTTTTAATGTTAGTGACATCATAGGTTCACCTTTAAACTTAACCATGTTTGTCATTGTTATGACATTATTTTGTCATTTTATCTAGTTTTTTGATGTCATATTATTAGTTTTTCATTTGTTTCATTTGTTCACATTTCAAAAAATTTGCAGAGATTTTTGCCAAAATTTTCCCATGCAAAACAACTTTGCCAAAAAACACCCGATAAAAACATCGCCATTAGAAACTTGAGAACAATATTTGTAGCTTTTCTTTGGAGTTTGGACAAGCTAAGTGGAGCTGTTTGTTGCCTCAACCTCAAAATACGTTGTAAAACATATTCTCGGTTTGGTCTCTGCATATAAAATGGATGCCTCAATTAGTTTTGGCTTTACCTTTTCTAACCCTGAGGGGTGGAATAGTTTGTACCACACTTATTGTGCTTATCATGGGTTCCATGTGTTAATAGATAATTACATTAGTGTTATCTGTATTGCACGATATGGTCTTGTATTGTGTGATATGTATAGTGAAAAACCTATACAATGTGCCTATTATACGCTTATACAACGTGTATTGTAGGCGTATCGCCTGTATCGTGTGATATAAGGACAAAGCGAAAAAGGGGCTTGAATCCCCTATTTTTGTGCTTTTGTGTAAGACAACTCCTCCCTTCCACTTTCTACACATCTTTAGGAGTTGTGGGAGGGGGAGGTTTTGCTAGTTTTGTAGAAAAATTGAGCATATGTATTTTTTTTATGTATGTTGGTTCTCCTAAACAGTTTATTTATATAATCTTCCAACCAAAAATTTCTGGCTCGGCCACTACCCAAAGATGAATGACAAGTGACCGAATCAGAAGTCTGCTCAATATTCTAAATATTGATAACTTAGCCATAAGCTTGTTGCATACCTTATAACTTAGTCGATTTTTCTTGGAACATTTGTTCACCATATTTTACTTTCCACATTTGGATACATCTAAGCTTCGATAATTCAATTCACCACGATTCTTGGAACCTCAAGTTATCGGTTTCATTTGTTGATTAACACCGATCAAGAAGCATGCTTTATCCTTTAATGCGGATGTATCTGAGCACTTCGTGTTGCAACTGTCGTTTTGATACAATCATCCACTTATTGGATATCTAGGACAAAAATATCCAAGAATATAGTTCTTTATTCCTATGTGAAAAAGGAAAGACCTACGCGTTGACAAAGCTTCAAGACTTGATTTTTAGTTGAATGTAGTCATATATCGAGGAATTCAATGCTGCCATGTACCGGATGATTAAAATTTAAAAGTTTATTATTAAAAAATAATCATTAAATTAGTACTAACCACAACTCAAGGTGACTTTTGGTGACGATCTATTATTTAAAAAAAATCATTAAATTAGTACTAACCACAACTCAAGGTGACTTTTAGTGACGATTTTATGGTGTTTTTAGTAACGAACTTTTAAATTTTAGTCATTTGGCAACTATCTATCACACAATAACATTGACTATGTATATATATATATATTGGTAGGTCCTAGGTAGGATGCGCAGATGAATTATGGTGAGCCCTAGGAAGTGGAGGATGAGGAACATATTGAGCTTTGCACTTCTGATCCTATTGATGCTAGTATAAGATCACGCATGGCTATTTTGAAGACAACAAGGAAATAGGCAATGTAGGCTATGTCACCTGAGTGCGGGGTGCAGGTGCCGGTACGGCACATCTCAAAAAAATTAGGTGCGACGGTGCGTTGAAGATATTTTGTTATTATTATTATTGTTATTATTATTATTATTATTATTATTTCGTAAAAATTGGATAACAGGTCACCTGTCCTTGTACTATTATTATTATTATTGGAGATATTTTATTATTATTATTATTATTATTATTATTATTATTATTTCGTAAAAATTGGATAACACGTCACCTGTCCTTGTACTATTATTATTATTGTTGAAGATATTTTATTATTATTATTATTATTAAAATTTTATGGTGGCGCGCCACCCGTCCTTGTACTCCGTCGGGTTGTAGCCCATCGTCCCGGCGACCTGAGTCGATAAGTGGTTTGGTTGCTAGGGCACGTTCTCTTGTGAAATATTTTTCAATAACACCTGCACGTTCACATGTGCACCATTGATCATAGACCCACGTTTTGAAAAGAACAAATACACATGAAAGAGTTTAATCCTGTAGCGTTTTTTTTTTTTTTTGAAAGAAAAAAGAAACATATAATGTAATTATCAATGCATTGAAGGAAAACGTCGGGTGAGAATAATCGAGCGGCTTGTTAACAAATCGATTTTGGATCTGGATCTGGTTTTGACCCGCAATTAGATCCAATAGGTGTGTTTTTGGATTTGGTTTTGGATTTGGTTTTGACCGATCCAACAGGTGCGGATTCAATTGTAACGCACCCCGGTGACACCGAATGTAGGTAGAAGGTAATTTCAAGAATGCAGTTTTTTTCGAAAAAATACGATAAATTAAATTGGTGTTTAGAACTAAAAAAACTCATTTTTTTTGAAAAAACGTTAAAAGCGAAACAAATGCGTTTTTAATGCTTTTTTTTGTTTTTTTTTTTACTTTTTCATTTTTTTACTACCAAACAGTTTTTTTTTCATTTTATATTTTTTATTTGTTGCAAATCTACTTACCTTTTGATGTTTATATTATTAGTTTCCCACTTATCTTATTTTCTCATATTTTTAGTTTTTTTTTTAATTTTTAAAAATTTACCGTATTTTTCTCGTTGTTTCCCTTTTTTTCAAGCTTGCCGTATTATACCTCAGAAAAACCTCGTCGTTTAAAACTCGCAACCGTTATTTGCGGCTATGCTTTTTTCATTCAAGAATGCGTTTTTTTTCGAAAAAATGCGACAAATTAAATTGGTGTTTAGAACTAAAAAAAACTCATTTTTTTTGAAAAAACGTTAAAAACGAAACAAATGCGTTTTTAATGCATTTCTTCTGGTTTTTTTTTACATTTCCATTTTTTTTTATCTTACATTACAGTACATTATCTTATGTATCTAACTGTTGGCTCGATCAATTCAGGTTAGGCACACTCATTCCTACCGCCTATCCAAAATGTGCATAGATGATACTCCTTCCCATTCTTTTGTTACTTGTGGAACTGCAAAATTGTTCTGATTCTACTCTCTTGAACTGCATATGAATGAACGTTCAATTTTTGATATGCACGTGTTTGGTAAGAATAACTGATTGCACTTAGTGTGCCGTACTGAAGGGGACATTTGTTGGCACAAATATGGAACCTAAAGGCAAAATAAATGGATCTTGGGTTTGATGACATGTTACATCATATTCGTCACACATGCAAATATGCATAATTGCATATAGATTGAACATATTTTGAAGCCTTTCGACCGTGGCAACAAATATCGTGATATTTTTTGAAAATATCACAATTTACAAGAAAAATGCCAAAACGAGAAATAGAAAAAAACTCTTTTAAAAAAACATGAAAAATGTATTTATTGCATTTTTTTCCCACCCTTTTCCATTCTTTTTATTTGTCTCTTTTTTAAGGTTAGTGACATCATAGGTTCACCTTTAAACTTAACCATTTTTGTCATTGTTATGACATTATTTTGTCATTTTATCTAGTTTTTGATGTCTTATTATTAGTTTTTCATTTGTTTCATTTGTTCACATTTCAAAAAATTTGCAGAGAATTTTGCCAAAATTTTCCCAAGCAAAACAACTTTGCCAAAAAACACCCGATAAAAACATCGCCATTAGAAACTTGAGAACAATATTTGTAGCTTTTCTTTGGAGTTTGGACAAGCTAAGTGGAGCTGTTTGTTGCCTCAACCTCCAAATACTTTGTAAAACATATTCTCGGTTTGGTCTCTGCATATAAAATGGATGTCTCAATTAGTTTTGGCTTTACCTTTTCTAACCCTGAAGGGTGGAATAGTTTGTACCACACTTATTGTGCTTATCATGGGTTCCATGTGTTAATAGCTAATTACATTAGTGTTATCTGTATTGCACGATACGGTCTTGTATTGTGTGATATGTATAGTGAAAAAACTATACAATGTGCCTATTATACGCTTATACAACGTGTATTGTAGGCATATCGCCTGTATCGTGCGATATAAGGACAAAGCGAAAAAGGGGCTTGAATCCCCTATTTTTGTGCTTTTGCTTTTGTGTAAGACAACTCCACCCTTCCACTTTCTACACATCTTTAGGAGTTGTGGGAGGGGTAGGTTTTGCTAGTTTTGTAGAAAAATTGAGCATATGTATTTTTTTTATGTATGTTGGTTCTCCTAAACAGTTTATTTATATAATCTTCCAACCAAAAATTTCTGGCTCGGCCACTAAGACTCAATACCCACGGATGAATGACTAGTGACCGAGTCACAAGTCTGCTCAATATTCTAAATATTGATAACTTAGCCATAAGCTTGCTGCATACCTTATAACTTAGTCGATTTTTCTTGGAACATTTGTTCACCATATTTTACTTTCCACATTTGGATACATCTAAGCTTCGATAATTCAATTCACCGCGATTCTTGGAACCTCAAGTTATCGGTTTCATTTGTTGATTAACACCGATCAAGAAGCATGCTTTATCCTTTAATGCGGATGTATCTGAGCACTTCGTGTTGCAACTGTCGTTTTGATACAATCAACCACTTATTGGATATCTACGACAAAAATCTCCAAGAATATAGTTCTTTATTCCTATGTGAAAAGGAAAGACCTACGCGTTGACAAAGCTTCAAGACTTGATTTTTAGTTCAATGTAGTCATATATCGAGGAATTCAATGCTGCCATGTACCGGATGATTAAAATTTAAAAGTTTATTATTAAAAAATAATCATTGAATTAGTACTAACCACAACTCAAGGTGACTTTTAGTGACGATCTATTATTAAAAAATAATCATTAAATTAGTACTAACCACAACTCAAGGTGACTTTTAGTGACGATTTTATGGTGTTTTTAGTAACGAACTTTTAAATTTTAGTCATTTGGCAACTATCTATCACACAATAACATTGACTATGTATATATATATATTGGTAGGTCCTAGGTAGGATGCGTAGATGAATTATGGTGAGCCCTAGGAAGTGGAGGATGAGGATCATATTGAGCTTTGCACTTCTGATCCTTTTGATACTAGTATAAGATCACGCATGGCTATTTTGAAGACAACAAGGAAATAGGCAATGTAGGCTATGTCACCTGAGTGTGGGGTGCGAGTGCCGGTACGGCACATCTCAAAAAAATAAGGTGCGGCGGTGCGTTCAAAATATTTTATTATTATTATTATTATTATTATTATTATTATTATTATTATTATTATTATTATTATTATTATTATTATTATTATTATTTCGTAAAAATTGGATAACACGTCACCTGTCCTTGTACTATTATTTTTATTATTGGAGATATTTTATTATTATTATTATTATTAAAATTTTACGGTGGCGCGCCACCCGTCCTTCTACTCCGTCGGGTTGTAGCCCATCGTCCCGGCGACCTGAGTCGATAAGTGGTTTGGTTGCTAGGGCACGTTCTCTTGTGAAATATTTTCAATAACACCTGCACGTTCACATGTGCACCATTGATCATAGACCCACGTTTTGAAAAGAACAAATACACATGAAAGAGTTTAGTCCTGTATCGTTTTTTTTTTTTTTGGAAAGAAAAAAGAAACATATAATGTAATTATCAATGCATTGAAGGAAACACGTCGGGTGAGAATAATCGAGCGGCTTGTTAACAAATCGATTTTGGATCTGGATCTGGT
This sequence comes from Nymphaea thermarum, assembly GCA_011799765.1. Lineage (NCBI taxonomy): Eukaryota > Viridiplantae > Streptophyta > Magnoliopsida > Nymphaeales > Nymphaeaceae > Nymphaea > Nymphaea thermarum. Next base: position 9,918 of record JAANDH010000758.1, read on the forward strand.
TTTGACCCACAATTAGATCCAATAGGTGTGTTTTTGGATTTGGTTTTGGATTTGGTTTTGACCGATACAACAGGTGCGGTTTGGATCCGCACCCGTGTCGCGTCGACGTGGGTGCGGATTCAATTGTAACGCACCCCAGTGACACAGAATGTAGGTAGAAGGTAATTTCAAGAATGCATTTTTTTTCGAAAAAATATGATAAATTAAATTGGTGTTTAGAACTAAAAAAACTCATTTCTTTCGAAAAAACGTTAAAAGCGAAACAAATGCGTTTTTAATGCATTTTTTCGTTTTTTTTTACTTTTTCATTTTTTTACAACCAAACAGTTTTTTTTTTCATTTTATATTTTTTATTTGTTGCAAATCTACTTACCTTTTGATGTTTATATTATTAGTTTCCCACTTATTTTGTTTTCTCATATTTTTAGTTTTTTTTTAATTTTTAAAAATTTACCATATTTTTCTCGTTGTTTCCCTTTTTTTCAAGCTTGCAGTATTATACCTGAGAAAAACCTCGTCGTTTAAAACTCCCAACCGTTATTTGTGACTATGCTTTTTTCATTCAAAATTGCGTTTTTTTTTTTTAAATGCGATAAATTAAATTGGTGTTTAGAACTAAAAAAATTCATTTTTTTCGAAAAAACGTTAAAAACGAAACAAATGCATTTTTTCTTGTTTTTTTTTTACTTTTTCATTTTTTTTTATCTTACATTACAGTACATTATGTTATGTATCTAACTGTTGGCTCGATCAATTCAGGTTAGGCACACTTTACAACATTCCTACCGCCTATCCAAAATGTGCATAGATTATACTCCTTCCCATTCTTTTGTTACTTGTGGAACTGCAAAATTGTTCTGATTCTACTCTCTTAAACTTCATATGAATGAACGTTCAATTTTTGAGATGCACGTGTTTGGTAAGAATACCTGATTGCACTTAGTGTGCCGTACTGAAGGGGACATTTGTTGGCACAAATATGGAACTTAAAGGCAAAATAAATGGATCCTGGGTTTGACGGCATGTTACAACATATTCGTCACACATGCAAATATGCATAATTCCATATAGATTGAACATATTTTGAAGCCTTTTGACCGTAGCAACAAATATCGTGATATTTTTTGAAAATATCACAATTTACAAGAAAAATGCCAAAACGAGAAATAGAAAAAAAACCTTTTAAAAAAAACATGAAAAATGTATTTGTTGCATTTTTTCCCACCCTTTTCCGTTCTTTTTATTTGTCTCTTTTTTAAGGTTAGTGACATCATAGGTTCACCTTTAAACTTCACCATTTTTGTCATTGTTATGACATTATTTTGTCATTTTATCTAGTTTTTTGATGTCTTATTATTAGTGTTTCATTTGTTTCATTTGTTCACATTTCAAAAAATTTGCAGAGATTTTTGCCAAAATTTTCCCAAGCAAAACAACTTTGCCAAAAAACACCCGATAAAAACATCGCCATTAGAAACTTGAGAACAATATTTGTAGCTTTTCTTTGGAGTTTGGACAAGCTAAGTGGAGCTGTTTGTTGCCTCAACCTCCAAATACTTTGTAAAACATATTCTCGGTTTGGTCTCTGCATATAAAATGCCACATTGACCCATAAAAGAATTTTTTATTTAAATATTGAGGCCTTCTCTAAATTTAAAATTTACTATTTGTGCTCCGTAGTAAAAAACTTGCCTTGTACTAAAATTTCTCTCTCTTATTTTGAGTAGAGATTAAAACTAATCTCGCTTTCAAACATGCAAGACCTTTAAAATGGCAAACATAAACAAAAGTCCAATAGACAAGTTATTAGCCACCAACGTGCCATTTCCTACTGCATTCGTATGTTCAAATACCATGCACATTTGATGCACATTATATTAGGGCAAAAGAACCCAAACGGAGTGACATAAGCAGCCGATTCATGTGGAGTGAATTTTAAACATTGTAATTCTTTGAAATACTTGAAACTGAGAAAGAAAAAAATAAAAAGAAAAAAAAAAAACGCCCTAATTCTAAGACAATGTGGCTTTCCACTTTTTTATTGTAAGCCTTTTTACCATTCATCTTACAGACTTGTTCGAAGTTTTTGAACGAAGATACAAAACAAAGAGAGAAAAAAAAAAGAGTGACCAAAATGTATAAGAACAAGATTGCAATCGATTTTGAGTTGGTTTTGTAAAAAAGATTACAAGAGTGCTGCTGTTAAGTTTCTCTAACATCACACGAGATTATTACCAGCGTACTTAAGGCCTTTTAAGATAAAGGTCTAGGCAAAATCAAACTTGTTTCAAGAATGCTAAAATGCAAGTATAAGTAAGGCTCAATGCATTACACAAACTTTGAAGTGCCAAAAGTTGTTTGACATTAACATCCAACATTTACACACACACATATATGTATATAAAAGCGAATGATGACTCTAGATATCTCCAGTCACCCAGCCATCTAACTAAAGGTCGTTCATAAAAAACAGACAGGGGCGAGCCATGATTTTGTTCAGGGACGGGCCAAATAGTGCAACCTCAAATTTGGGTAGGGTCAAACTAAACCTAAATAAAAAGAATACATTGCACAACTATTTTTTTTTTATTTTTCTAATGTAAATTTTTTTTCCAGCTAGTTCGGGACAAGCCACAGCCTAGCCCCCCCGCCCCCCTGTATATAAGCGAATGATGACTCTAGATATCTCGAGTCACCCAGCCATTTAACTAAAGGTCGTTCATAAGAAACAGATAGCTGGTAGAGAGAAAAGCAAGTTGAAAAAAGTGTGAAGTAATACTATATAACAAAAACGTCAATTACTTTTTTTCTTTTATTTTTTTTTAACCATCCATACGACTTTGATTAGATAGCTGGGTCACTTTAAAAAAATAGAGTCACCAATGTTATTAGATGCGTGCAAATCTGATTTAACTAGTTTAATCCATTGCAAACCATATTAACTTTATTTTGACCATGTCAAGGATTTCAACCCGATTAAGATTCATAAAAGGCTAACTCAATATTCCAATAATTCTTTTTACTAATGGCATTCGGTCAAGAATTTTGTGTCCCCATATTCCTCAAAAGAATGGAGCTGTGGAAAGATGATATCGTTTATTATTTATTTATTATATATGTTTTTTAGGCGCAAAGGGGGAAGCTGTATCGATGTTACCACATAATGGTGAAATGGTTCTTCTCTTTTCTTGCTGGAATTGGTAAGTCAATGTGTTTTGCAGAATTTGAAGGTTTTGTCAGATAATTGTATTTTATTTTCTTCTTTCGGTTTGTTTATTTGGGTTTTCGATCCATGTTTTGAGAACAAGATTGCTTGTGTTTCACGGGGTAAATTTGCATTATCAAGTAGTTAATGGTGCTTTGAATCGACTTATTTATTAGTAAATAAGAGTAATTAGGATTAAATTGTAATACGAATTTCAAATGTTCACACCTTCAGCCATGGCGGATAACGCAGAGTGGCCGGCAACTGAAATTTAACGGCACGGCGAAGTGTGTCCTTAGAGATGAGCGTACTGGATCTGATCTTCAGAGACCGCGGCCGTGCTCTTCCATGAAGGACTTCAACTCGGACATGAACTCCCGGGATTCCTGCGACTTGGGGAAGATGTAGAAGGCGTGGATGGCCTCCGGGTAGTCGAACATCCTCGCCTGGACGCCGGCCTCACGCAGAGCCTCGTAGTACCGCCTCTGCCAGTCCTGCAGGGGGTCCAGCCCTCCCACGACCACGAGGGTCGGCGGGAGCCCGGTCTCCGCCAGGGGCTGCTCGTTCGGCCCCGTGACGTTCGCCGCCGGATGGTCGCGATTCGCTCATTCCGGCAGGAATGCGCGCCACATGAAGTCCGCCCGCTTGACCGTCAGCAACGGGACCTTTCTCAGGAGGAGCTCCGACGGGAGTCGCTCCTCGCCGCCGAAGAACGGCTGGATCAGCACGTGCCCTGCGATCTTCAGTGGCCGGAAGTCCTCTCCTGCGGACGAGGCAGCTGCTACGCGGTGGCCGACGTGGTGGACGATGTTCCCGCCCGCGCTGTCCCCGATTAGGAAGCATCGGCCGAGATCCGCGGACTCAGGCAGACGTCCGGGAGTCGAGATCCAGCGTAGAGTAGCCTCACCGTCGTCGTAGGCCGTCGGGAACCGGTGCTCTGGCGCCAGACGATAATTCACAGAGACGACGAAGGCTTGGAGGCGACGGGCCAAACGGCGGCCGATGCTTTCGAGTTGGCGGCCATAAAAGCGAAGCCTCCCCCGTGGAAGAAGACGATCACTGGGAGCTTCTTCCCTTCGGGGGCTTCCGTAGGGATGAAGAGGCGAAACCAGAGGCCGGCGGAAGTGTCCACAGTAAAATCGACGGTGGAGGCGCCCTTCACCGGGCGGCTGCTCGCGGAGGAGGTCCAGTCAAGGAACCCTGACAGCCGGCGATTGACCGTACCGTCCTTCCGGATGCAAGAGTCCCTGAACGTCCCCACGAGTGAACAGAAAACCCTTGTGCGCCACGGAAGTGTCCCGTAATCCGCCTTCGACGCCGCCATGGGGCTATCGACAGTTTCCGGCCACTCTCCGCCTCTGGTTCTCAGTCTCTCTCAAATCCGAGATAACTTCCCGCCAACAACAGTTCGATTCAAAATTCAGATTTGGATCCATCTCTCCCTACGCTCAACTCAGAAAGAAGAATCCTCTTTCACCCTCGTCTTTTTTCTCCTTATCACGGTAATGCCCCAATGATCTTCTTTCTTCGACAACCGTCAGTGTCAGACCGGCCGGGTAGACGGATCTTGCTCCAATACACTGTTTTCGAAACCAAAATATTTGCTTAATTGTAATAAAAACTTTGTTTTAAAAAGCGAACTGTTGAATGAATTGTTATACATCCTTAACTTATGCACATTATTTGACAATACCACATATTTCAGGTTTATCCCCCTAGTTATGGATGTCAATGAATTGGACAGTTAATTGTTATCGGTCTGGGCTCCAAACCCGTTGAGCCGAATTTGGGTTGAGAAATCTGATTCGGATTAGATTTGGGTTTGGATTTGAAAAAATTGGATCCAGATCGGATCCGTGCTACCCAGAAAAGCTACTGCATCCAAATCTCCCCACCATTACGGTTAAGTCTGTCGCTTTCTTCTTCTTGTTGTTATAGAGTCACCAATATGCAGGTTGAAGAAAGCGAGGCGCTACCAAAAGCAAACCATGTATCTAGAAGGATGTTGACCTTCTGTTGGATGGTGAAAACCCCACTCACCCGTATAATGGCTTCCCTGGTCCCTCTTTGGTTAAGACAGGGATCGCGTATCAGTTGTGCTGAAGCTAGAAATGCCATTATTGGTGGTACCAGTTGTTAATCTGCTCCTCCTCATTTCCTGCGTTGATTAGATTGACTACGTAGACCAATACTACAATACAACCACCATTTCTTGTGAAGATGAAAAGTGAGTAGTCACATTTCGATAGAATATACCCACGATCATATGAGATCTAGATTCAAATTTGGTAAATATTCTATATCCAATGTTCTTATATTTTGAAAATCAGTTGGATTCGGTTTAAAATTCAGATTTGGATTCAGATATGATTGTAAAAATTGGATTTGGTTTGGATTCAAATTGTGGATTTGGATTTTAGATTTTGATTCAGATGTTGCTTTTCTTTGTCCATATTCAAACCGTCGAATATGTGGAACATATAAAAAGTGGATATGGTTAATGGTATATCTGATTCGAATCCGATCAATTGACATTCCTACCTGAACTGTGACCTATTCATTCGGCTCTAAAACTCATTGAGACTCATATTCCAGTAGAAATCTCTTAAGAGGTTGTTTCGTTGCTGTCCATTGAGGGATGGCAAACAGGACATGTTGTTCACCACACTACACAAGGACGTTCTTTGTCCATTGTTTGAATAACATAGGAACATGACAGTGTGTCTCTTCTGTTGGTTCATTTTGTTCTGTCTGTTTTGTTCATCGTTTGCTTTATATTTTGTTTGTGCTGTCTGTACGGTTCCACGTTTGTCTTGTCTGTCTGTTATGTACAGCGTTTGTGAAGTAGAATGCCCTACTTATTTGTGTTGTCTAGTGATGCCATATAAAATCACAATTATTTATATCACACAATAATATGACTAGTTATATTAAGACAATTACAAGAACTGCTGTGTCATTCAATAAATCTTGTTATACATAAATATCACACAGCAAAATCATCTCATTTAATAAATTTTCTTACACAAACATCAACAACATTTAAAACTTAACCAGTCGATAGCTGCTACTTTTTGTAGCAGCGCATCAGTTTTCCTCCCTCCATTATAGCAGGCAAGAAACTTAAATCGGTTGAGCTGCTCCCATTACGTCCACTGTTAGAAAGAGAGAGATTGAAAAGTTCAAACTCTATTTCCTCTCTCTCTAGTGCAGAGCCATCTTCCTCTCCCATCACTTTTCCTGCGTGGACTTCCGACCCTTTTTTTCTTATTCTTTGTTTCTCTTCTGATTCATTCGTTGGTTCAACAATTCCTGGTTCAGCTTCTTCTTCGGACGTGTAATCATGACCGCAGTGGGTGTGGTCTGTCCATGACCATCACTCGCAGACCATATAACTCTCCAAAAGTTTAGTTTTGTATTCAAGATTGTGAGAGATCTTCAAGAGCTTATAAAGATGGTCATTAATGAGACAATTATTCTAGTTTCTAGTCTTTTCGAGGCTGGATCTGAAACTGTTAGGGGGCGGGCTGGTATCATAACAAATTCAACACTCGAACATAAGGTCTCACACCCGCGGACGCGTGTATCTTAAGGAAGGTGGATTGTAATGCCTCATTTTTGAAGCTGGAGCGGAAACTACTATGGGGCGTGTTGAAATCCGTCGAACCAGGAGCTCATGCCTAAAAGTGGTTTGAGTTGTTATAGACCATGATGACCGATTGGATTAATACTTGTCCCTGGTCCATCTGGTCGCCCTTAGAACAAGATTACATATTGGAAAAGAAAAAAGAAAAGGCAATGATTTCTTATTATTTTCATGTCCCAGAACTTGTCAAATAAATACTGAACGAAACTTTTCATTCGCTCATGCAGTTTTCCTGGCCGCCAGTTGATGATCTCCACCGCCCCATTAAAAGAATTGAATTGAATAGACTGCGTTAGTTGATCGAATTAATTATTTGTTGTACATGTTTTCTAAGAAACGAAATGATGTTTTCGTCCCCACACTTTGAAAACAATACCATGAGGAAAGCGTTATGAGTTTAACTTTGAGGTTACAAATACATACATGTCGTAGAGACATACCAGGTCTAATCCATACTCTTAAAATTGTGTTGTTTGATGAGGTCAGAATTGTGGAATTCTAGTATTGAAATTATTATTTTTTATGAAATGAAAAATGTTATCAAACAAAGAATTCTAATTCTGGAATTATAAGTTCATTCTTGAATGAAAGATTCTAAAATTGTGAATCTACATTGAGGTTGGAATTATGATTCCAGGATTTTCGGAATTTTTTTTTAATCTCTTTAAAGCATGTATTGTGATGGTTTTAAAGAATTTTAATTCATGAGTTATCAAACACATCGTCAAACACAAAATGAAAATAAAGAACTAGAATTTTCATTTAAATTACAGTTTGAAATAGAATCTGTTCCTAAAATTTTAATTTTATAATCAAAATTCAAGGCCATCAAAGGCCCTACACCTTTTCTGTCCCTAGTTCAAATATAGCTGATTATTGATCTGAACTCTAACCCGCTCAGCTGGATTAGGTAGAAGAATCTGGATCTGATTATTCATTGCATTTGAGTTTGATTCAGTACGCTAGTCAGATCCAAATTCAGGTTTGAAACGTAAGGTCCAAAGCTGATGTCAATCGGGTCAAGATGCAATTTACATGGACCCCGGACTTCATCTAGACCACTACCATATCAGTGTACAATCAATGAATGGGTTTTCCTTTCAACTCAAGTTGGATTGATGTGATTGACATTTAAATGACCAAGCCCGTGTCAACGTCAGTAAAGTCGGTTCATGGACCAAGTTGACGGGCGATGCCGATTCGAACCAACTCACCCGAATCGGTTTTCAACAGGCCAATAATATTTAAGAAAAAAATAACTTTGGAAAATAAATAAATAAATAACATTTGTTAATTCAAATTTCAAGTGACAAAAAATAGTTAAAAGTTGAGATTTGGCACGCTTAAATTAGCCCCTGAATCGAATCGGTTTGATCTAAAGCCGGACCTCAAATCCTCTGCTATCAAATTAATATAGCTTTAAGAGGCTTTTGATTATCCTGGAATATTTTAGATCTGTGGGTCCGATTTAACGCCGGCCTAATTCAAATTCGTTGTCGTAATAAATTGTTGATTTGGAAAGTATAAAGTTAAAGTCTCCATTATTATGCCAACGAATTCGTAGAAATCAAATAAGAGGAGGGAGAATATCAGACTTCACATCCATGAATTTCTAAAATATAAAGATTATAAATTCATGTTTAGGACCCATTATCGCAACCCACCCTGGATTTTAGATCTAGGGTAATTAAATGTTCATTTACGGCTTGTTTGGATACAAGAGAAAGAAAAGTAATATAAAGAGGGATTTTTCTTTTTTTTCCTTTTATTCTTATTATTAATTTTTTCCTTTTCTTTCCATTCATTTTCCTTGATCCAAACATGTCGTTAGCGACACAAATCAGATTCAAGTAAGTCAGATTTTAAGAACCACCTTGATTCATTGTTACTGTTAATCTCCAACTAAAGTTGAAAACAACCTTTTTTTTAAAAAAAAAAATCCAAATCTGATTAAGGCAGTTGCTTTCTTGTTGGGCACCATTAAAGCACCAGATCCAATGCAAAGTATTAGCGGCAATTGTTGGTTTGCTTGAGAAAGACAGAGGATTTAAAGTTTTAAATCCAATATATGTCCAATAGTATATAATTATATATACTAGTCCTGCAATAATGTAGCTTCTAGGGACAAGGACGTTGCATATGATTTATTAAAAAAAATTAAAATAATCATTGCAAAAGTGTTCTATGTCAAAACAACTCATCATATACATAACAAACGTTTATGATTCATCAGTATAAGTCATGACATGATGACAACACATTAAAAAGATAAAACAAAACCTCATAAAATAAATGGAAACATGTTGTAAACTTTTCAAAACAATAAAGTTAAGATGAAATAAAGAGATTGTATACATAAGATCCATCTTTTAATAAACACAAATGGATCTCCCACAAGAAAATCTTCCTTTAAACCGGTGGTCTCTTACTCAAATCGACGATTTATTTGACAATTGTTAATCCAAAACCATTATAAAAAACCTTACTCACAAATCTCTTAGAAGTGTTAGAAGTGGAGAGGAAAAGGTTAGTTTAAAAAGAAGAAAAAAATCAACCAAGAGGAGCAATCAAAAGATGCATCGTGCTCTTTTTTAAAAAAAAAAAAATTGCACCGTAAAAGATACAGGTATGATATGGCCAATACACAAAAATGTGTATCATTGATTTATCATATAGGTTCGGATTGGTGCAACAAATGGGGCATTGACCAGTAGGTCGCTGAGAGTCTCCATTTTGATCTCTAGTGGCATCAATTCATTGTGTTGCAAAAGAAAGAGTAATGATATGCAAATTGAAGCATGATATGAAGATCATTCCAAAGGTATTGATAAGATTGTATATGCAAATTGAAGCACAATATGGGAATCATTCCTAAGGTATGGGTAAGATTGTGGTGGTCAAAAATCTTTTCCGTTCAAACTTTGGAAACAAGAAAACAATAAAAATCCTCCAACACATTTGCTGAAAAGACGGCAAAAAATCATGTCCTTGAGGAACCGTCCAATTCAACTCTTATACCACTGGATGGCAATCAAAAAATTGAAGGAATAAACTTCCAACGACCTCACCAAACCAACAAAGCATTGAAGAAAGAAAAATTTGAAAAAAATATCCTCTGCCGAGTGCCTGGTTCTCTAAAAGCACACTGAGAATGTGAAACTTTGTTTTTGAATTTCATAGTATGGAATCTTGACTTTATAATTAAAAATGATTTGTTGATTATATAAGGGAATTAAAATTACATACTTTAGCTTTTAGAGCTTTAATATTTTTGATCAATTCGCAGACCAATTTGACTGCAAATCGGCAGCCCCACTGATTCAATGAAAAAAAAAAAAAATAGGTTGTCCTCGAAGATCTGTCTTCTGAATTTGTTCATCAACCAAATCCAAGAATATAAGTATGGATCATTCTAGCGCTTTATCTACCATTACCATAACATAGTTTTGGCACTTATAGGTAGACTACTAGTGCTACTAGGAGATATAAAATTTATTTCGTTTTGCAACTACTTGGTTGTGCTTCTGCCATCTTAGATGGGGTTACTATTGCATACTAATTTATGGCATGGCCTAATATGCTTGGCTACTGAAAAAAGTTGCATTTGAGGATCATGTTATATGTACTTGTTTGACGTTTATCATGGTGTGAAAAACATTTTAACATTCTTCTTGGAGTATGATTAAAGACTGGTTGACTGCCTATCCAACTTTGAAATAGATGCTAAGCAGACTTCAAGTTCATAACTAAAAGATTTAAGAAACACTCTATTGTGATTGTATGGATGAATGCATAGAACACTTATGTACATGACACATGGAGCTGAAGTTATGGTGATATTTTAACCAATTATGCAATTCTTGAAAGACGTATGTTCTTGATAATACAACCATAAAAAAATTAAAGAAATAAAACTATTAAGTATTAATGTTCTTTATATACTAATTAATTTTTATTTAATTTTCAATGAATAGGCATGGATAAGTTTGTGGTGAGAATGTCTACACCTGATAAACATTCTTCAAAACAAGAAAAAATCAAATCAAGAAAAGAAGGAGAACCAAGTGAAAAACAAAATGATATAGAATTTGACGAAGCAAAGTTGCTTGCGGATCATGCGCTTCTTCGTCCTATGTCAACTTATTATTCAAATGTTCGGGAAAGTATTCACAGAGCTTATCTTCTGCAAGACCCTTGTCAGCCTCGTAAGTGTGATTTTCAACCCAACCATTAAAAGCGAAAGTTTAATCCAAAATGATTTGATGAGTATAAGAATTGGTTGGAGTACAGTCCAAACAAACATAGAGCATATTGTCAATATTGCTACCATTTTAGGCCAGAACAGATAGATTCGTTAAAATGCATTTGTAACTGATGGGCTTAACAATTGGAAAGAAAAGAAAGAGATTTGATATACACATTGGGGGCTTTAATAGTCATCATAACCTAGCACGAATGAAGTATATTCGTTGTAGAATTCCTTGGCTGAGGTCCAAATTTCCTCAGCTGTTTCAATAAATTGAAAGCTAGCAGAGATTTTCGGCTCCATGGATCTCCGTTTTTTTTACCTAGGTAATTCAAAGCAGGTTTACTACTGCTACCATCAATATATCTCAGCTTCAATTCTTCGCTTATGAATCAAGTGGCGGCTTTTGACTAACTCCAGCAGTTGAATCCGTCAAGCAAGGAGTTGGTAATTTTCATAGGATATATACAAACAATTTAAGTTAATAAACGTTTTAAAAAACAATAAATGTAAATAATAATAATGAGCGTAGCACAATGTATCTTCCAAAGAATTGGAATGTCATAAAAGAAATTTATAGAGTTTTTCTCAAATATCGCGTGAGGGCCATCTCCAAAAGCCGACATGTACTATGTGGCGTGAGGTCCATCTCCAAAAGCGGACAAGGGAAGAGGAGAGGCTCCGCTTCACTCATCTCCTCTGGCCTATCTGCATTGGATGGGGCTTTGAATCGACTTATTTATTAGTAAATAAGAATAATAATACGAATTTCAAATGTTCACACCTTCCGCCATGGCAGACAACGCAGAGTGTTGAACGGCCGGCGACTGAAATTTAACGGCACGGCGAAGTGTGTTCTTATCGTAATGGAACGGGCAGAGATGAGCGTACTGGATCTGATCTTCAGAGACCGCGGCCGTGCTCTTCCATGAAGGACTTCAACTCGGACATGAACTCCCGGGATTCCTGCGACTTGGGGAAGATGTAGAAGCCGTGGATGGCCTTCGGGTAGTCGAGCATCCTCGCCTGACGCCGGCCTCACGCAGAGCCTCGTAGTATCGCCTCTGCCAGTCCTGCAGGGGGTCGAGCCCTCCCACGACCACGAAGGTCGGCGGGAGACCGATCTCCGCCAGGGGCGGCGCGTTCGGCCCCGTGACGTTCGCCGCCGGATGGTCGCGATTCGCTCCTTCCGGCAGGAATGCGCGCCACATGAAGTCCGCCCGCTTGACCGTCAGCAACGGGACCTTTCTCAGGCGGAGCTCCGACGGGAGTCGCTCCTCGCCGCCGAAGAACGGCTGGATCAGCACGTGCCCTGCGATCTTCAGTGGCCGGAAGTCCTCTCCCGCGGACGAGGCAGCTGCTACGCGGTGGCCGACGTGGTGGACGATGTTCCCGCCCGCGCTGTCCCCGACTAGGAAGCATCGGCCGAGATCCGCGGACTCAGGCAGACGGCCGGGAGTCGAGATCCAGCGTAGAGTAGCCTCGCCGTCGTCGTAGGCCGTCGGGAACCGGTGCTCTGGCGCCAGACGATAATTCACAGAGACGACGAAGGCTTGGAGGCGACGGGCCAAACGGCGGCCGATGGTGTCGTATGCTTTCGAGTTGGCGGCCGTAAAAGCGAAGCCTCCCCCGTGGAAGAAGACGATCACTGGGAGCTTCTTCCCTTCGGGGACTTCCGTAGGGATGAAGAGGCGAAACCAGAGGCCGGCGGAAGAGTCCACAGTAAAATCGACGGTGGAGGCGCCCTTCACCGGGCGGCTGCTGGTGGAGGAGGTCCAGTCAAGGAACCCTAACAGCCGGCGATTGACCGTTCCGTCCTTCCGTAAGCAAGAGTCCAAGAACGTCCCCGCGAGTGAACAGAAAACCCTTGTGCGCCACGGAAGGTTCCTGCTAACGGACTTCGACGCCGCCATGGGGCTATCGACAGTTTCCGGCCACTCTCCGCCTCTGGTTCTCAGTCTCTCTCAGGTCATCCGCGTCCCGGCAGCAAGAGAATGACTCGCCGGGTAGACGGATCTTGCTCCAAGAGACTGTTTTCGAAACCAAAATATTTTTTTAATTGTAATAAAAACTTTGTTTTAAAAAGCGAATTATTGACTGAATTGTTATACATCCTCAACTTATGGACATTATTTGATAATACCACATATTTCGATAGGTTTATAACTTTATCTCCCTAGTTATGGATGTCAATGAATTGGATAGTAATTGTTATCGGTCCAATTTCCAGGCTCCAAGCCCGTCGAGCTGAATTTGGGTAGAGAAATCTGGTCCGGATTAGATTTGGATTTGAAAATAAGAGAATCTCTATCTCAGTCTGCTACCCGATTAGGATCCAATCAAGATTTAGAACTGATTATATCTAAATAATGGGACATGCGCATGGTCCAAATTCAAGTCTTATGTGAATATGATCGCATAACATCCAACCGGGTTCAGTTCCGTAAAGGCTGGATTCAACCTGGATCTGAACCGTTTTGTTCTTATCCCGCCATATTTTAGATCCAGGGTAATCCATCACCCCATTAGTGATACAAATTAGATCCGAGTAATCCATAATTTAAGCACCACACCGATTGCCATGGTAATTCTCCAACTAAGGATGCAATGAAAAAAAAAAATTGAATCCAGATCAGATCCGTGTTACCTAGAAAAGCTACTGCATCCAAATCCGGAACACCATTATTGGTTAAGTGGGTTGACACCAAGTCTCTCTATTCTAGGGCCACCAATGTGGAGGTTGAAGTGGAGAGGAAGACGGCATTTAAGACACCAAAAGCAAACCTTGCATCGAAAAGGATGAAGGATTCAACCTTCTGTTCGATGGTGAAAACAAACTGTTGAATGGCTTCATGGCTCATGCAAAAAAAGCAAATGAAACAAATATATCAAGAAAATTTTGAGATGTTTTGAAAATCTCGACACAATGAATATCTCATGTTTTTTTCACTATTTGTTTTGGGATTTTTGTTTTTTTTTTCACTTTTTTATTAGTTGCACATTTTTTTAGTCTTTTATTGTTTTAAATTCACCAAGATTTTTCCTTGAAATTTTCCCTAAAAAAACAAGTTTGCCAAGAAATACCCCTGAAAAACCTTGTCGATATTTTTCCAAAAACTATATTTGTGACATTGTATCTAATGCACTCTTTCAAAATGATAGAAGATGCCATACCCTCCTGTATTTAATATATATATATATGTTAATCTGCTCCTCCGGATTTCCTGCGAAGAGTAGATTGTCTACATGGACCAATACTACAATACAACCACCATTTCTTGTGAAGGTGAAAAGTGAGTAGTCACATTTGGATTGAATATACCCATGATCATCTAGGATCCAGATTCAGATTTGGTAAATATCCTATATCTAATGTTCTTATATTTTGAAAATCATCGATTCAAAATTCAGATTTGGATTCATATATGAATATAAAAATTGATTCGGTTTGGATTCAAATTGTGGAATCAGATTTTAGATTTTGATTCAGATATTGCTTTTCTTTGTTCATATTCAAACCCTCGAATATGTGAACATATAACAAGTGGATATGGTTAAGGGTATATCTGATTCGAATCCGATCAATTGACATCCTTATGTAAACCATGTTCATTCGGCTCCAAAACTCATGGAGATTTGTTGTATTCCACTAGAAATCTTTGAAAAGGTCATTCTATTGCTGTCCATTAAAGCTCATTCGGTTGCTGTCCATGGCATTAAGGCTGACAGACAAGACATGCTGTCCACCACAATGTCTTGTCTCAACTCTCAAGAGACAAAAGTTTTCTGTCCATTGTTTGAATAATATAGGAACAGAACAGTCTGTTTTCTCTGTCCAATTTTGGTTCACACAGTACATATCATGTTTGTTCTGTTCATCCTTTGTTTTATGTGTCTGTTATGTCCAGCGTTTGTGAAGTAGAATACCCTACTTCTTTGTGTTATCTAGTGGTACCATATAAAATCGCAATTATTTATAGCATATAATAATATGACTAGTTACATTAAGAAAATTACAAAAACTGCTGTCATTAAATAAATCTTGTCATCCATAAATATCACACAGCAAAATAATCTCATTTAATAAATTTGTCTATCAAAAACATCAACATTGGAAACTTAACCAGTCGATAGGTTCGGATGAAACTATAACATCGAGATATATATATAAATCAAATATTCATCCTACTCACCGACTCAGCACACATGGACACTAAAACTAGGATCCAAGCTCATAGATACAAAAACAAGAAGACAAGAGACTGTACAAGCACAGACACAATCACGGCAACTCCTCTGCAAGAAGACTTCTTCAAAGTCTTCTTTGATGTGTATTGTCCCTCAAATTGCCAAGAACCACCCTCACTTCCGATTTCTTCACAGTCTTTATCATGAACTGATCATGTGTGAGGAAGAAAAAACTGTGTTTTTTACTAGAAAATGAAAGTATTCGAAGAGCAACATTCCACAAATAGATAGCATGTAATCGGCTGATTCAATCTTGCAAGAGATCAGAAGGTTTGCCCTCTCATTGTGATCAACGTATCTGAATTGTTCTAAGTTGAGGCATATCAGCCTGTTTTTAGTCTTCAAGAATTGAGGCTGACTTGTGTTGCTGATCACAGGTTCAACAAGTATGTGATCTGATTCAGGGGATTGTTGGTCTGACCTGGGAGTCTGAGGATAGTTCAAAGAATCATCTAGACCTGGTAATTGTGCTCCTCAATTGGTATTTGGACTCATATAATCTTCCATTGGTAGTGGCAAAACTGAATGCATTGTTTTGATTTTGACATGACCCTTTATATACATGATACTTATAACGTTAATGTATCCTTTTATGAGAATTACGGTCGAACTGTTCATTTTGTATTAGAACAAAATTGCTTAAGTTCCACACGTCTGAATCTGAAAAAATTTTAAACAATACATAAAAGAGCCATAACCTTCTGGGTTCTTCAGAAATGATAGTCACTTATTAGTATTCGGCCAGATCATGGGCCCTGTTTTGAAGAGCCTGACATCATCAACTAGGTCCAAAAACTCAAATGGGAAGTCGATTACTTTTTTTTATCAGCAGAAAAAATGGGATGGTTTTCCGGTGAGCTAGAGGTTCCTTTTAAGGTCCTCCATTCTCTCTATTTTCGGTGCTACATGGGGGCTGAGAAGGGTAGCACAGGTTAACGATAAGGCTCAAACCAGACATGAGGAAAATCAGAAAGAAATTCAAGCTGAAAATCAAGAAGAGATTGAAGCTGCCAATCAAGAAGAAATTGAAACTGAAAATCAGGAATAGATTTAAGTTGTCAAAATCATCAAAATTGTTACTAAAATTTCTCAAGATGATGTAATCCCCAATACTGAAACCAAGGATATTAATATGATAAACATGAAATGTAAATCTCCTTGTAACAAAATATGTATTATTTAAAGGATAGAGATAGTGTCTCTCATTATTTTGAGAGCTACTGTGGACGTTAAACTCTGCTCTCTCGAGTGTCTCTCTTTTGTTTTCATGGTATCAAAGCGTGTCTTGAAGCAGTCGTGAATCGGAGGAAGAACAAAGAGGTTTCCATCTCACGACAATGACTTCTACTGTGCCATTCAATATGCTTCTTGGAGCCATCGAGCAGGACTTTAATCAACTCCTGAGTATCCCAAAGCCTTTACAAAAATTTTGAAGCACCAAGGAAGAGCGCTCAAATTTTTTGTCTGTCGCTTTGTTTCGCAGTATCTAAGAGAGTTCAAGGCTATCTGTGATGAGTTGGCTGCCATAGGTAAGTCTATTTCTGATCAATACAAGGTGTTCTGGTTATTAAATGGCTTAGGGCGTGGTTATGAAGCGTTTGTCACCTCCATGCTCACACGACCTCCCACCATGCAATACACCGAAGTTGTTGCTCTATTACAGGCACATGAAACCATGCGAGCACTTCATGTTGAAGAGGCTGGAATAAATCATCATTCAGCCTTTGTCGTACACCAAAATCAGCAATCGTGCACATACAATAAAAACAATAGGCATCATTTCAATTCAGCAGGAAGAGGCTTCCCTCAAGCTAGCAATAATATGAGTAGAATTATCAAAACAAAGGTGATCCAAAGAAGGAGAAACAGTCTGTAAATTCCTAGCAGGAAATGAAGTGTCAAATTTGCAATAAACCAAATCATGTGGCATTAAATTGCTGACACAGGTTTAATCAAGTTTTCCAAGCTGAAGATGTTCCAACGACTCTTGCTGCCCTAAAAATTTCTGATGGACAAGATCAAACCTGGTTCACAGACACTGGCGCAACCAACCATATCACGGATAATCCAGGTAATCTTTATTCCATACAAAATTATTATGGAAATGAAAAAGTGATGGTTGGCAATCGTGAAAAACTTTCTATTACTCATACTGGAACAGCCAAAGTCTCTACTAGTCATCAAATGCTCACTTTAAAGAATGCCTTGATTATTCGAGATATAAAAAAGAATCTTCTTTCAGTTAGTCAATTAACGTCTGATATGTCATACTCTGTTATGTTTGATGCTAACGGCTTTGTCATAAAGGACCAAGTGAGCAACAAAATGGTGGCAACGGGAACTAGAGTTGGTGATTTCTATGGACTCCAGCATGAAGGACATCTAGCTCTCTTTTCAAACCGATTCAAGTCTGCAGATAAAAGCACGTGGCTTGAGAGACTTGGGCATACACACTCTCAAGTAATAAGTTTCCTAGAGAAACAAAATAGGATTAATGTTTCTTTTAAAAATGTTATTATGCATGTTTGTGAGAGTTGTCAATTGGGAAAAATGAGTAGACTTCCTTTTCTTAATGTTGAAGAACATTCTGAAGTGCCTTTTAAAAGAATTCAGTGTGATTTGTGGGGGCCAGCTCTGATTTCTTCTCATCAAAAGTTTCATTATTATGTTGTTTTTGTAGATGAATGCACAATATTTATATGGTTCTATCACTTGAAAAACAAATCAGACTTGTTTAAGATTTTTTGTGAACTTCATGCTACGATTAAAATCAGTTTGATGGGAAGATTAAAATTTTTTAAACTGATGAACGAGGAGAATTTAATGGTGAAAATTTAGCATCCTATTTAAAGGCTAATGGTATTACTCATTATAAGGCTTGCCCAAAAATGCCTGAACAAAATGGGATGGGAGAGCGGCGTCATAGATCTATTACTGAACTTGGCCTCACTTTCTTATTTCATAGTTCTCTTCCTATGCGCTTTTGGGTAGAAGTGTTTTCTACTGCAGCATGGTTGATGGCTTCCCTTGCCTACACTTGACATGGTCTCGCCTTATGAGAAATTACTTCACAAACATCCAGATTATTCCACGTTTTGCAGTTTCGGATGCAAGTACTTTCCTTTTCTTGGTGAATACGCTAAGAACAAGTTTGAACCAAAAAGTTTACCATGTATTTTTCTTGGCTATTCAGAGCAACACAAGGGATATCAGTGTTTATACCCACCAACTCGAAGAATCTTCATCTCACGATATGTTGTATTTGATAAGAAAAATTTTCCGTACAAACAGCCAAGCAAACTATTTCTCCCCATGAACTCAACTCAATAAGTAACAAGTTTTAGTGAGCATGCAGATGACCAAAACAACGATCCAAGAAGGCTCACAATGGAGGACAATACTCACGATTCTATTCAGCCAAATGATACTCATGAGAGAACCACTATGGGCACTATCCTGGATGCACAAAATGACAATATCACAAGCGCTCAAGAAAGAGAAAATATGCGAAATAATGATGATTCCAACAATGATCATATTGGACTTATGAATGCAGCAACAACAAGTTACACCGTCTCACATGGGCTAGATGGCATTCCTACTGGTGAACAATAAGAAGGAAATATCTCAAACAATGATCAAACTAAAAATACGCCGGAGGCCATCACCAACACTAGACCAACCAACTTTCATTCCATGGTGACTCATTCTAAGGATGGGATTGTGAAACCTAATCCTAAATATTTCATTGCTTGTTCTATTCCTCAAGAGTCTTGCTCCATCAAAGAGGCCCTGCAAGACCCTCACTGGAAGAGAGCCTTGCAAGAAGAAATACAAGCCCTTCATGATAACAACACATGGGATTTGGTTCCATATTCCAAGGACATGCATGTTATAGACAGAAAATGGGTCTTCAAAACAAAACTCCGCAGTGATGGAACAGTAGAGCGCCTTAAGTCTCGGCTTGTTGCATAAGGATTTTCACAAATTCTTAGAATAGATTTTCTTGAGACTTTTTCGTCAGTTGTAAAATCTGCTACTATCAGACTTGTTTTATCTATTGTTCTTCATCATGCGTGGAATATTCATCAGTTTGACGTGAAAAATATCTTTTTGCATGGACTTCTACAAGAACCAGTCTATCTAGAACAACCTCCTGGATTTCGGGATTCTCTCAAATCAGATCATGTATGCAAGCTCAAGCGAGCTCTTTATGGTTTAAAACAAGCTCCTCGAGCTTGGTATGACCGATTTGGTACTTTTCTTTTCTCATTGAGATTTTTTGCAAATGTTGTTGATCTGTCTCTCTTTGTGTGCTAAAATACACAGGGAATTCTTATTTCACTATTTTATATTAATGATGTTATTCTTACCGGGAATAACACACAGCATATACAAGATTTTATTTCACAAGTCAGCTCAGAATTCACCATGAAGGACTTAGGCTTGCTTCATTATTTCCTTGGCATAGAGGCTCACTTCAAAGATCAATATCTGATCATCAACCAAAGGAAATATGCATATGAGTTGCTTGATAAAGCTCACCTATTGCATGTCAAAGATATGCCCACGCCCATGGTCATGAACTTTCACCCGTCATCAGCTCAAGATGCAGTGGAAATTGATGCTACCATGTATAGAAGTTTGGTAGGGGGTTTACAATATCTCACAATGACAAGACCGGATATATCATATAGTGTGAATTACGCAAGTCAATTTATGCAAAATCCCACTTCATCTCATCTTTCTCTAGTTAAAAGAATATTGAGATATGTTCATGGAACTCTTGATTATGGGATTAGACTCATGAAAAATTCAGTCATTGAATTGTTGGCTTATTCAAATTCGGACTGGGCAGGATGTCCTTTCACTAGACGATCCACAACAAGATTTTGCACTTTTCTTGGGGTTAATCTTATTTCCTGGAGTGCGAAAAAGCAAAATTATGTCGTTCGCTCAAGTACGGAAGCTGAATATAGATCTATGGCATCCGCTACTGCCGAACTCATATGGCTCACCTACATACTGCGGGATATTGGTGTCTATCTTTCTCAACTTCCAGCATTATATTACGACAATATCTCTGCGCTTCAGGTTTCCATTAAACCAGCATTACATTCACGGATGAAACATGTTGATATTGATTGCCATTTCGTTCGTGAAAAAGTTGCGATTGGTTCCCTCATCACCAAATATATCCGCTCTACTAAGCAAGTTGTTGATATCTTTACAAAACCGTTGCCTCGACTTCAACTTGAAGATTTACGCAACAAACTTGGTGTATGGATTGCATCCTCCACCAGTTTGAGGGGCAATGTTAACGATAAGGGTCAAACCAGACATGAGGAAAATCAGAAAGAAATTAAAGCTGAAAATCAAGAAGAGATTGAAGCTGCCAAAATCATCAAAATCGTTACTAAAATTTGTCAAGATAATGTAATCCCCAATACTGAAATCAATAAGATTGATATGATAAACATGAAATGTAAATCTCCTTGTAACAAAATCTGTATTATTTAAAGGATGGAGATAGTGTGTCTCTCATACATTTGAGAGCTACTGTGGATGTAGGTACAGAGTACCGAACCACGCTAAACTCTGCTCTCTCGAGTGTCTCTCTTTTGTTTTCAGCACAATGCCTTCAGCTTGACTGAATGCACTCTAATTGTTAACGGCTCAAGTACGTAATATTCACGGAAATTGCAACATGGATGTAGACTTGAAGTTTCATGTGAGCAGGGCTTTCCACCACCGCTTGATAGAAGGCCAAAGCCTCCTTCCAAACTCCCATGCATGTAATATATAAAGTATGTTTTTGACATCGGTGCTGCCCCATCGCGGTTCAACTTGTATATCGGTTCTCTTTTTGAAGCATAAAAGTTGTGTTTCTTAAATTTGAAACATGTGTCGAATAAAAGACTAGACTTATAATTGCATGGCATGGAAATGAATGGACTGATAATTGCAGATATATCTTCAATTTTAGCATTGTGCAAGATTGTAGAATCTGCGTTGCAGCTGCAGACCTACCTGAAGGATGTTGAATTTTTTTTTTGCATGTATAGGAAACAGGGCCGTGGCAGTTGCTTTGCATTTTCAACTGTAAACAAAATCTAGCTTACCAACTGTAAGTCTGTAACCCCATTTTGCAAGTCTTACAGACCCTCTGTCTAACGCTCTCAGCTCGTTTTCCACTTGAAATTATCAGCCAAATGGTGAATTGAGGTCCCTTCTTGATTTGGTCTTTTTTTTTTTTGTATATTCTGCATTTGTCGATTTGTTTCTATAATTTTTTTTTACAAAAAAAGGGAACTCCTTTTCTGATTCTCAGTAAGGGGCCACACTTTTTTTCTTTTAATAAAACCGTCAAATAAATGCCCGAAGTGACTATTTTATAAGTGTTATCCTGTTAGGTTAACGCTTCTTTTGTTTCGCATGAATGCATGACCATTTTTGTGAAAAGTAAAGCCGTCACAAAAAAAAAACGAAAGAAGACTATAAAGATTTCTCAAACAGTTTGGGATTTTTTTATTCGTAAATTTCATTTTAAATATTCAAAAGAATTTATGTCATACTTTATATTTCAAAGTACGCATTCAGTCCAGTTTTTCAACAAAAAAAAAAAAAAAAATCTTTCAAATATGTGAGTCATCCGGTCGGAAAATAAAGACGAAAAGAAACTGCTCATTCACTCTTGCACTTTTCCTGGCCGTCAGTTGAATGATCTCCACCGCCCCATTAAAAGAATTGAATTGAAATTGATCGGACATAGACTCAGGTCGTTGATCGAATTAATTATTCGTTGAACATATTACTTAAAGATAAGAAGTAGAAAATAAGAAAATTAATTAAAAGTAATTTGTTTTTATGGCCGATCTGCCCGATACAAGCGGACGCATATAAACTAATTTTTAAGTGATTACGTACGACAGAGATAGTAGAAGGTAGAATGTCGAACGGCCGGCAACTAACATTTAACGGAATATGGTGGAGAACGTTATTACCGTACTGGAGCGGGCGGAGATGAACGTACTGGGTCGGATCTTCAGAGCCCGCGGCCGTGCTCTTCCATGAAGGACTTCATCTCAGCCATGAACTCGCGGTATTCCTTCGACTTAGGGAAGATGTAGAAGGCGTGGATGGCCTTCGGGTAGTCGAGCATCCTCGCCTGGACGCCGGCCTTACGCAGTGCCTCGTAGTACCGCCTCTGCCAGTCCTGCAGGGGGTCCAGCCCTCCAACGACCACGAGGGTTGGCGGGAGCCCGATCTCCGGCAGGGGAGGCGCGTTCGGCCCGGTGACGTTCGCCGCCGGATGGTCGCGATTCGCTCCTTCTGGCAGGAATGCGCGCCACATGAAGTCCGTCCGCTTGAGCGTCACCATCGGGACCTTCCTCAGGCGGAGCTCTGATGGGACTCGCTCCTCGCCGCCGAAGAACGGCTGGATCAGCACGTGCCCTGCGATCTTCAG
Source organism: Nymphaea thermarum (assembly GCA_011799765.1). Classification (NCBI taxonomy): domain Eukaryota; kingdom Viridiplantae; phylum Streptophyta; class Magnoliopsida; order Nymphaeales; family Nymphaeaceae; genus Nymphaea; species Nymphaea thermarum. Next base: position 32,731 of record JAANDH010000758.1, read on the forward strand.
TGGCTGGAAGTTCTCTCCTGCATACGAGGCAGCTGCTATGCGGTGGCCGAGGTGGTGGACGATGTTCCCGCCCGCGCTGTCCCCTACTAGGAAGCATCGGCCGAGATCCGCGGACTCAGGCAGACGGCCCGGGGTCGAGATCCAGCGGAGAGTAGCCTCCGCGTCGTCGTAGGCCGTCGGGAACCTGTGCTCCGGCGCAAGGCGGTAATTCACCGAGACGACGAAGGCTTGGAAACGACGGGCGAACCGTCGGCAAACGGCGACGTATTCTTTCGAGTTGGCGGCCATCAAAGCGAAGCCTCCGCCGTGGAAGAAGACGATCACCGGGAGCTTCTTCCCCGAAGGGACTTCCGTAGGGGTGAATAGGCGAAACCAGAGGCCGGCGGAAGAGTCCACAGTGAAATCGGCGGTGGAGACACCCTTCACTGGTCGGCGTCTCGCGGAGGACGTCCAGTCAAGGAACCATACTAGCCGGCGATTGATCGTTCCGTCCTTCCGAAGGGACAAGAACGCCGACGCACCTACGAGTGAACAGAAGATCCTTCTGCCCAACGGAATGCTCCGGGAGGCCGCCTTCGACGTCGCCATGGGGCTATCGGCAGTTTCCGGCCTCTCTTTCTCTCAGGTCTCCGCTTCAGTACCACCGGCCGGCAGCAAGAGAACACTTTGTGCACTCTCCCGCCACACTCAGGTCTCAGGTCAGAAGGAGCTGTTCATAAAAGACGCTTTCACCCTTACGATTTTCCGACTTTTACGGAGATGCCCTGACCTACTCCGGTCATCGTGGTCACGCCAGCCGGGTCGATGGATCTGATAGAGGCTCGAATAACCCGGACTTCTGACCCGAATCAACCGTTTTTCAAACCTAAAATAAAATAACTCTAGATTGCAATAAAAAGCTTTGATTTAAAAAGCCAAGCGGTAACGAAAAGACGTCATTTAAATTTCGTCCCCATTCTTTGAAAACAATACCATGAAAAAAGCGTCATGAGTTTAATTTTAACGTTACAAATACATACATATCCAAGAATCGGAGATGATTTCATTTTTTATGATGGTTTTAATAGAATTTTAGTTCATAAGCTATCAAACACTTCATTTCATTATTCATTGCATTTGAGTTTGATTCAGTATGTATGCTACTCAGATCCAAATTCAGTTTGAAACATAAGGTCCAAAGCTGATGTCAATCGGGTCAAGATGCATTTCGGACCCGTAATCCGGAACAACTTTATGTTTGTATATGGACCCCGGGCTTCATCTAGACCGGCTACCATATCAATGTACAATCAATGGGTTTTCTTTCAACTCGAGCTGGATTGATATGATAGACATTTAAATGAGGAAGTCCTCTTCAATGTTAGTAAAGTTGGTTCGTGAACCAAATTGACAGGGGATGCCGATTCGAACCAACTCATCCGTATCGGTTTTCAACATGCCAATAATATTTAAAAAAAACACACACTTTCGACAAATAAATAGAAAACCTGTAAAAAAATTTGTTAATTCAAAATTTTCAAATAATAAAAAAATTATTATTTTTGGACACATTACATTCTTTTTCTTTCCTTTTATTTCTTATTATTAACCTTTTCATTTTCTTTGCATCCATTTCCCTCAGTCCAAACAAACAGGTCGTTAGCTTTGGATCGGTGATAATGATGGACTCGGGTCTCATTAATTTGGACATTCGGGCCATGTGGTGTGGGGCCCACATTTGGTCAGCTGAGATCCAGGGCCACGAGTCAGGGCTGACTCACCTCACCCTTGACTTGGCCCAACTCACTTTACATTATAGTTATACTAAAATTTGAGCGAGTAGACTGGTCGAGTCGATGAGTCAACTCACTAACCCAGTGATTCAATTATTTGTCTATTTGAGTTCGAGTCACACGAGTTTGACAACTTTGGCGGGCCCCAATATATGTCAATTGTCGTTCAAGTAGCTTCTAGTGGCAAAGACATTGCATATGAATTATAAAATATAAAAAAATAAAGAAAATCATGGAAAAAGGTGTTCCATGTAAAAAAAAAAAAAACCCATCATATTTATAATAAACGTTTATGATTCATTATTAAAGGCAGAACATGATGACAACACATTTGAAAAATAAAAGAAAACCTCACAAAATAAATGGAAACATGTTGGAAACTTTACAAAACAATAATGGTAAGTTGAAATTGAGAGATTGTATACATAATAGCCATTTTTTAATAAACACAAATGGGTTTCCCACAAGCAACTCTGCCTTTGAACCGGCGATCTCTTACTCAATTCGACGATCTTTTAGAAGTGTCAGAAGTAGAGAGGAAAAGATTAGTTAAAAAAAAAAATCAATGAAAAAGGGGCAATCAAAAGATTCATCGTGATTCTTTTTAAAAAAAAAAAAGAAACTGCACCGTAAGATACAGGCATGATATGGTTAATACACAAAAAATGCGTATGATTGCATATACAATACGCATTGTATATATCATACAATATGGATTTGACAAGTTCGAATTAGACTCAGCTCAAAAAACTCGTCGAACTTGATTCGTTTATCCCATTTAATTCATTTCCGAGTAAACTCGTTTAAAGTTAATTTGTGTAAGCATTGACTCGTTTAACTTGTGTATGCATTGACTGTGTAATTCGTTTAACTCGTGTAACTTGTGACAATTTGTTTTTACCTCAAAATTAAAAACAGATGATTTGAACGAGTTTTGGTAGTATCATATATAGTACTAGTTTGTGAGTCGAGTCGAGTCGAGTTTATGAAACTCAAACTCGACTCATTTATCGTTTCAAGTACCTTTTTAAGCTCGAACTCGACTAATTTATAAGCGAGTCAAGCACGAGCTGAATTTTTTAGAGCTATTTTGAGTTCGAGTCCAAGTTGGCTAATGCAGTCCTCCCCCCACCCCCCATTACACACCCCAAAAAATGAAAAATAAAGTTAAACGTATAAAAAAAAAATGTCTACATATACCAATTTATTTTTTCAGCTAATTATACATTTTACATTGAAAGTTCAGTAAGAAACAGCTTTTCGCGTTTTTATAAGAATTTAAAAATACAAAAAATTATCCGTAAACATAAAATATTAATATTTTATTTTGTGTTATTTAGTTAGTTTTACAAGTGGGAACTAGGAACAGGGAGAGCTACGTTTTTTAGTATTTTACTAATAAATTCAATTCATAAAATTACGGCTTTTTAGTTTTTAGTTTAAAAACGAAAACTATTTAAAAAGCCTTATATAAGGATATTGTGGACAAAAAATATATCTCACGACATTAATGTTCCTTTTAAGAAACTTTTGAAAAGATATTCACAATATAAATTTTAGAATCAAAATGTGAAACTATAATAAAAACTGTAGAATAAATACAATACAATTTCAAAAAATGTTAAAAAATCAAGAAAATATGATTGTTTAATATTATCTAGATATAATATATTTAAAAAAGGTGAGTTTTATTTGTTGTAATTCAAATACAATAATATGCTTTAAAATTTTAAATTTAAATTTAGCGTTGAATGTTTGTGCTCCTCTAAAAAACTTCTGGCTCCTTATTCCTCATGAAACAGTCTCCTGGTATTATTTTTAACAGATCTCAATTCGCCAATCGGACAAAAACCAACAACTGCCCTTTAAATCCGATGTTATCATTCATCGAGGAACAACTCTTAGTATGTATGTGCGCCTGTGCGTGTGAATCGAGAGAGGAGAAATTTCACTTGAAAAAGGTCGGAACCGAGAGTAATAAGATTTTTGTCCGCAGGAAAAATTTTGTTTGCCTGTTAGGGCTTCGTCTTCACCTCTCTCTCTCCCTCTCCCTTTTTCAGTTTCCCGCGGTTCTTCCTCATCCGCAGCACTTCAGCAGGAAAACGTTGTGTCAGCACAGCCTCTCAGCAACGTTGAAAGGTAAACCTCTCTCCCTCTGTATCTATCTCTTTCTCTCCTTCCTCCATTTTCCAATCGTCAGTGGCAGGCTGCCGTATTTGTTTATCTTTTTCACTGTTTTGTGTCATCTCTGTCTGTCTTTCTCTTCCCCCCTCTCTGTCTCTGTCTCTGTGTGTGTGTGCCATTTTCAGCAAGCACTCTGAGCCTTCTTTTTCCAGCAATGGGAAGAGAGGGCTCAGAGTCCGCCCTTTCTCTCATTGGTTGAAGAGGGTTTTGAAATTTGTTGTTCCACAAATGTGTTGCATACTGCTTTGAATATATTAACATGTAATTGGGGTGTTTCTCGCTCTCCTTCTGGGGCTTTGTTAATTTTTTCTTTGCAAGTGTTCATGATATTTGAGGGAAACACTTTTAGGCAGTTAGGCAGAAAAAATCACAGATCACTGCCAACAAATACTTGAAATACCGTACGCATGCAGAAAGAACCTTGGTTCAGTAACTTTGTAGGTGAGGGCTGGCAACGGCCCTCCCTCTTGCACCCATCCCTCACTGGAGTGTATGCATATTGCATTTTCTTCTTCTTCTGTTGTCTTCTTCTTTTCAATAGGATGCCGGTAATTTTATTCAATAAAGATCCAGCTTAAGGACAAAAAACTTATAGGTGATCAAGTCATCGAGTTCAACCTGATATTTCTGGTTTCCCGATAGCATCAGGTTACCACCAAGCATGAGAATAATCCTAGTGAGTGGTTACAAATTAATGCTTCAAACTGATGGTTTTATACAGTGAGTTTTTAAATTATGTTCATTTTGGGAACTCAGAATATTGAATTGCATCTGATCAACTAGATTTAGTTAAATTTGGTCGACTGATTTGGCAGCTGGGATCAGTTTTACATTGTTTTGAATGATTAGCACATGACGAAAGCAATTAGTGAGGTCATATAACGGACAGGGACAGAGAAATGTGATGATGGTTTCAAATAGTTGTTGTTAATTCGTTCCTGATCAATGTAATAGCAGCCTAAACGATACATTTCAACAAGAGTGTAAGCTGTACAAAAGATAAAGCTGGTTTTCAACTTTATCTTTTCATATGTACCATGAATTGTTTCTGAGGGAGTGAATGGGAAGCCAATGCCTGGATAATCTATGTTTCTACCAAATCCTTGTGTGGTCACTGTAGAAAGAAATAGGAAAGTACCAACCATGGATGAACTATGAATTGTTATGTGATTATTTCTCTAACCCCACATTGTATTCATCCTTCCTGAAAAGTTCTCATGACTGATTTTGGTAATTTGTTGAGATACCCTATAATTATTAGTCTTGATCCTGGAACTTTGATCACTGTAGACATTTCTGTAGCTTTGAATGCTGTTCTTTTTAGGACCTCATGTTCGTTTAAGTTGCTTTTAGTATGATTTCTTCATTGTAGATATAACTTGTTTTATCTTGCATTGTGAATGTAACTTGACTGTAATTTGCATGTGTACAAAAGATGGTTACCACAAACAATGTTATAAAAGGCGTAGCGTATCGCGTATCGGTCAGGCCGACCTATACGCCGTATCGTAATGTATCGCAAACGTAGTGTAGCGTATCGTAAAATTAATTTTTTAATTTTAAAAAATATTTAAAAATCTGAAAAATAGAGAAAAATCATTAAAAATCTGAAAAAATGAACAAAAAAATCAGAAATTAAGAAAAATGTATTCAAGTATAAAAAAGATCATCATACATAAGGAACATTCATGTGTATCAAGTTATCAACTATCAACGACATATTCAAAAATAAGAAATCAAATCTTCAAGAATAACATATAAGCATCCATCACGATTTTAAACTTGAAAATTTTATAGAATCTGAGGACTTAGAGTCCTAGGACTTGGAGTTTTAGGACTTAGATAGTTAGATTACATCACAATAAGTTCAAAACATATAGTTATCATCTTTCTTGATTCAACGATAATATCTCCCAAATTGATGGATCCTTGATTATTTTTTATGAAAATGGGCAAAATCTATCCCTCCTACGTCTATTGGAGTCTTTAAATACAAGAAGAGAAAGGGGGAGGAGTGTTTAAACTTTGAAAAAATAAAGAAATATGTGTTTTCTCCCGTATCGCACGATACAGACGATACACGTACGATACACACGTGTATCGTTTATTTAATGTGTATCGTATCGTTTATGTTGATACAGACGATACGTATCGTACGATACGCGTCCGTATCGTACGATTACGGATAACACTGACCACAAGTAACACATACTTTTATATGGTTGCTTGCTTACTTATATACTTGTCATTTTGGTTGTTCTTTTATATTATCTCATTATATATTTAACCATTTTGAATTTGAACCTTCTGGATGCCTCAAGAATTATGCCTTGCCTCATGATAACATAATGCCTCGCTTCCCCCATCACCTTTAACGACATTGAGAAACATAATGATGCATTTTCTTGATAGGTTTCACTTTTGCTTCTTATGAATGTAGCATCATTAATATTTACTTATGTAAGTTTTACCTTTCTTCTTCTTGGTGGATTTGAAATATTCCTTTAGAAACAAAAAAGATGAAGTTATGGAATCAATCATTAAATACTAAATTGTAATGTGTCACTGACTCACTCGTTGCTGCCTAATATGGCGATTTTGCCCAAGTATCGGTACAGCGGTGCTGGTACGTGGGTACGGCAGTGATATGTTTAGATTATTTTCGGGTCGAAACCAATCCAAACCACAAAATTTCCTTTTGTTTTAAGTTTTAAGCAGTCTTTGTGATGTATTGAATATGAATTTTGTTTTAAATTTATGTTTTTGTGTAATTATATATATATACACACAACTATGAATATGTTATTTTGTTTGTAAATTTTTTATTATATATATGTGTGTGTGTGTCTCTGTATATGGCCGTACCCTCACACCCAAGTTTTTTGAAAATGGTCCGTACCCGTACCAGCACCCGTACCCATGTGACACACACACACACATATTTGTATATATATAACTTGTTCATACATTTTTATTTTGCCGTACCCACGTACACAGATTTTCTAAAATCGCCATACCAAAACCTGGACCCATACCTATGTGACTTAGATTACAACATGTTAGAACCATAGCCACAAATATCGTGATATTTTTGAAAATGTCATGATATTAACGAGAAAAGTAAAGAAAATGATAAAAATGGGAAAATATTATGCTATATTGAAAAGACGTTAAAAATGAATTTATCACGATTTTATCGCAATTTTTTCATTTATTTTTATTTCATTTTCTGTTTTTATTTTTTCAACCTTTGGTTCATTGTTTTATTTCCTCTTGTTTTAGGTATTTAACATAACCTTCTAAATGCAATACGATACTTATTAGTTTTTCATTTCTTGCATTTTTACCTAACATTTTCATTTTTTATGTTTTTAAAAAACTCTAAGATTTTCCCAAAAAAAAAAAACAACTTTTTTGATAAACACCCAAGAAAAACCTTGCCGATAAAAACCCGAGAACGATATTTGTGGCTGTGGTTAAAACTTAGAACATCCAAGGTGTTGCCGTATTGTGAGCGATTTACTAAATTTTTGAGGTTACTGTTGGATATTTATCTTGTTGTTTAAAACATATATTGTCCAAGAAATATTTAATTATATGTATGTATATATATATATATATATATATATATATATATATATATATATATATATATATATATATATATATGTTGCTGCAAGAAATATTTACTGTTATATAAAATATTTTTTGATCATATATTGTTATATGAAATGTTTGTCACCCCTTGATCCATGTCTCTCTCTCCCTCTCTCTCTGCTGACCGAAGTATTTCCACAACTATTGCACACTTTTGTGTTTTTTTGCCTAATAGACGTACTATGTGACTTAGGAATCAACCGGACAAGTTTATAAAGCGCTGAGGAACTTTTGATGACCAATATTTAAGTCATAGGATGTGCTTGAGAAAGCTGAGAGTGAAAGAAGAAAAATATCATTGTTGTTGTCTGATAGAAATATTTTGCCGAATGACAACCTCTGGGCCAGATCATGCTAGATAGGAACCTGAAACATGCAAAGTATGGTTCTGAATCCATATATGGATTTAAAACATATGTAAGGTATAGTTCTGTTTTCTGTAGATTTTTTTTTGAAAATTATGGTTGGGTTAATCATGCTGCAGTCTTGCACAGAGGAAGTACTGAGATCGTGGGACATTAATTAAGAAGTCAATTTTTTGAGGCCTCCACTTTTTAGTCTCAAAATGTCATCTTTGAAGAATGTAATCCACAGGCGCATTCACAAAGAGCGGTCCCAGCTGTGAGTGTTACCACTTTCTCAGCTTTGATTGTTTTTTATTATATAATTCTAATTCTAAGGTGTTGGTTGGTGTACTGCAGAGAATCAAGGAAAAAGTTTGGTTTCCTTCAGAAACACAAAGACTATGTTCTAAGGGCTCGGGATTTTCATAAAAAAGAGGATACAATCCGAGTAGGCTCTCTCTCTCTTGGACACACACACACACACCCCATGCTAAGACACATTTCAGGTCATTTTTTTTAATGTACAACAAAGCAGCACTATTAGTGGCTGTCATTGGCGAAGTATGTTTAGCTTATTATTGTGCTTGCTTGGCTTGCAGAAACTTAAAGAGAAAGCAGCATTCAAGAACCCTGATGAATTTTACTTTAAGATGGTCAACACAAGGACTGTTGACGGAGTACACAAGCCTGAGTAATATGAAAACTATTGTAGTTTTTGTTTCTAATGATCCTTTAAAAGAGATGTTCAGTTAATTTTTTTGGAACTATGTATCTCAGGAATCGAGCCAACAAATACAGTGCCGAGGAACTCTTGATGATGAAGACTCAAGATATGGGCTATGTGCTTCAGAAATCTCAGAGTGAAAAGAAGGTCTTTCTTTTTGGTTAAAAATTTGTATTTGTCGTATGCAACTTTTGAAATTGAACTGATTTTTGGATTTTCTTTTACCAGAAAATTGAAAGATTGTCCTCCACATTGCATTATCTAGGCAATCGTCCGACAAGTAAACACATTTATTTTGCTGATGATAGGTAATGGCTTTTCATATTTCTGATTTGGAGCCTTCTTTTAAGATGACTTATACAGTCCCTTAAACATTAGAACTTGGAAATAAAGTATGTGTCATGCAGCAATGTTCACCGTACTCCTTTCTCGTCTTATTAATTCAAAATTTTGGTGTCAGGGGATTGTAGTAACTAGTGAAATCCTTAATTTCTAAATGACTGGATGATCTAGTTTTTTACTAATAGATAACTGCTGGTGGTCAGTAGATACTGTTTCTTTTGTGACTTTCTGGTAACTAAAAGGTGATGCTTATTGTGGGTAGCCCCTGTTTGATTTTACCTGATTGATCGAATGTATCTGTTTTTTTTCTTTCCTGATGTAAGAGGAGCTATGATGAGGTTGCCATGTGCTGTATCCAATTTGTGTGAATATCTCTTACCTGGCTGTTTGTCTGGCTGAGTTGTGTATCTTGGTTGGTATTGAATCTTCTGAATATGGTTATTTTTACCTGAATGATGGAAGTATGACCCTCTGCAAAATGAGCATGACATCAAGTTGAACTCTGATAGTCTGATTTTACATTGGCTGTTGGCACCTCCTCCAACCTGCCCACTATTTATCCTTTTGCTATCTTTCTTGCATTGTTTAGGTTGCTTGGGTATTGCTATTTTCAGGTCGGCAATCAGTCAGTGCACCTGTATCTTGTCATGTTAATGTTATTACAATGTGTCTGGCTCTGATTGGGCTGTAGTCTAGGTTCCATCATCAATGTCCATGCTTGGTGACTTTGTCTTTGTTAGTCTGGTTCGCTAGATGGTAAATGAACCATTTTCTAAATGCTTTAGAATTTCTCTTAATTTTTTGAAATTTTGAGCAACAGGATAAGAGAAAATAAATTTATACTTGTGTGGATGATCATGTTCTCGTTGTGCATGGCCTGGAAAATCTTTGAGATGGACCTTCTACTTATATTGGCCGGTTCCTGATTAGTTCCTGAGATTATATTTTCATCTAGAAGTAAACTTGCATTGCAGGAAGGCAAAATCTCAAATATCATGACTGCACAACATGGAATAGATGTTGTCTTAATGAACATGCTTTTGGATTCTTCCAGGCATGTCTGGATGGGTGGATGAAAGTTCTCAAGATTACATTTTGGGACAGTCTATCTCAAAAGTATTGCTCATTAATGACACATGAGATTGGGTGTCTTGAGAGAGTCTCATATATCCCAAAGTTACTTGTCAAACCATTGGACCCTTACACCTGTGACTGGAGAGGGAGTTTAAGAGACACCTCATATCATGACTAGACATCTGAGATGGATGTCTCGTGAGTCGTGACCCTAGTGCGCCACACCTTTGGAAGAGAAATCACTCCTCGTCAGTCCCCCCAAACCCTTTCGTTTCTCTTGCTTGTTGCCAAGGATTGCAAATTTAAGTTTCTGTTTGCTTGGCGAGAGTACTATATATCTACTTCTGGCATGAGCTTCAAGGGGAAGTCCAATCCATGTGCTCTTTATGCTCAGGTTTCTATATGTGCCTGCTGATGGGAGCCGGTTCCCTAGTTGGATCCTTTTTGTATTGGTTTGATCTTGCTGGACACTAACAGAATTCTTGTTTGTTTTCTGTGAACTTAGGGAGGAGGCCAAAGAGATAAGATCACATTTATCTGGAAAGGAAGCGTCTCCCCATTCTAGATCTGCAGATATGCCAGAAATAATAAAGTACCATTTTCTCCTCTATTATAGCCAATCATCCGTTTCTTGTTTTTTATTTTGATTTTTCCATGCATATTTCCTCATTTTTTGGAATTTTTAATTGAAAATTAATGCAATGTTACAAATTGTGAAGAATCAGGTTCATCAGATTATTGGGAAATAATAGTTTTTCTCTATGATCGTCTAGGAACCAGATGCACTGAACTTTGGATTAAAAAATTGGATTGTTGGTTTTCTGATTCAGAAGCTCCAGCTAGTTAGTTCTGCATTGAACCGGATACCAGATGAGCTCCTCTTTTAAATACTTAATTCTGGAAAAACCAATCATATAACTCGATAGACACCTGTGGTTGGTCTACTTGTCAAGTTGTTAGCCTGTTTTTGGCTTCATTTTCTGTGTTTGTCTTAAAATTTTTCTTCCATCTCATTCTGTTTTTACCTTTCTTCTTTTTTTCGATTTTGATTCTTGCTTTTCTTTTTCTTCTTCTTCCTCTTCTTTTTCGTTTTCTTTTCTTTTTTTTTTTTTACCCCCTTCATTTACCATTTTTGGCCTGGTTAGGCTCTGCCTAGGCCCTTTTGAAAGTCCACTGCAAAGCGCCTTTGCCTAGTAAACTCTCTAGTGATATTCTTTTATGTATGCTATTCAGAAAAACTGCTGCATCTTATGACGAATTGGAGGCCAGGAAGAAGAGAGTGAATACTCTAGAAAGGATGTACATGGACATGGCATTGCAGACGGAATTGCAGGTTCTTCTCTTCTCCTGTACATATAGCATCTGCCAATCACCACACTTCACTGTTCTTGCTAAGTTTTCTGATTTCTTTTAAGCAGAGAAAGGAAGAAAAAGGAAGCTTCGTGATGATGAGCTTGTTTGCCCGACAGACCGACCTGTGTACAAATGGCGGAAAGAGCGGAAACGTTAGATAGAGTGCATGGACCGACTGAAACAACAATCCGACTCAACGGGAGGTCTGTAATAGTGTACTTTGTTTTTGAAGAATGTGTCGCAAATATCACTTGATTGTTGGAAGAAAAATTTTGGTAGGCCATTGAAGGAATGCTCTCTTCTTGGCTCTTTTATGTAAATCGATGCCTTTTGTTTGACTTTCGGAATCAGAGATACCTATTTATGAGTTGTATCCTTGTTTTAACTTGTAAAGCATTTCTTTGAGATTTTTTCATGGGAATGAGACGTTCACTTGCCACTGCATGATCTACAGTCTACTTGAACAGGGTCGACTTAAAATCCAAAAGGGTAGCAAAATTATGGAACAACCTAAAAGATCTACCATCATAAAGATTTCAAAATTTAAATCTGATAGCAGTCCGGAAGATCTACGACCACAGAGGCGTCAAAAATTTGGTGATTTAAGAGGCATTTTTTACATTGAGAAAACATGGTAGGAAGGTAAATTTTTATCAAATCAACTATGAGACAGACGTAGTTCAACATCAGTCCTAAAGTTTCACATTTTTACATGACGACCCATCTCCTTAACTCCTCAAACTAAAAAAAGAGAAAACTTAACCTTTAGCTTCAATTTTACAAGAATTATGCCCATGACAAAGCTGGGATCCTATGAATCGATTGATTCATCTCTGATCTCTCTGCCACTTAAGGGGAGGAGACAGAGAAGTAACTAATTCTAAACCATTTTAATTCAACAAATAATGGAACGAACCAAAAGTTATCCAAGCATCTCATTTCTGAGACGGTTAGACTTGAACTTGGACCCCAAGCAGAAGCAGGAGACTTCTCACCGTCAATCCAAATAAGGTCCGATACGTTAGAGAAGCAGCTTGGGTAGAATAAAGGAGACCCAGTTATGCATGGATTCTACAAAGTCCTTAACCCACATTGGGTGATACCCAGTTATGCATGGATTCTACAAAGTCCTTAACCCACATTGGGTGATACCCAGTTATGCATGGATTCTACAAAGTCCTTAACCCACATTGGGCATCCATAAAAGGCTCAATGATATAGTTTGAATCTTGTCAGCTTACGATTCTTACATCCTGGCTCTAGTTAGGGATGTCAACAGATGGAATTCGTATGAGATATATTCTTTACCATTTTGAATTTATATAATGTTCACATATTTGCATTGAATGCGGATGAAGAAAAGTCTTATAACATTATTCCAGTCTGATTTCGAAATTCGCAATAAGAGCTTGATCCGAATCCACCTTTTATTTTGACATCCGAAATCTAAAATTCGAATGTTAAGTATACAACAGAACCTGAACTCCATTATGATATGTTAAGATGCAAATTTCAAAATACATAAACATTGCGTATATAATATTTATTTAGAACTAAATCTAGATTCAAGTAAATATTTATTCAAAGCTAAATCTGAAACTGATTAAATCTCATACCAATTTTCTAATAGTATGTTACTTTTTTCTTCCATATCTGACTTTTTTTTGCTGCAATTCTATTACATCCAATCGGAATCCAATCTGTTGACATTTTGTCTAAATAAAATGGAGTCCGTACACTTTTAAAAATGGTCTTTGTATTTCCATTTGAAAAGAAAGAGAAGAATACATCGGGAGAGGGTAAAGAAAAGTTTTAAACGAGAAGAGAGAGAGAGAGAGAGAGAACAAGAGAAACATCTCGCGGTGGGATCCATCGGGAGCTCAGCTCCAGTTCTGCATCTTCCTTCTTCCTCCCCACGAGCGTCCTCCCATCATCAAGCAAAGCATCGACCACAAGAATCCCCTTCTTCCTTACCTCCACCCAATTCCATGTCATCCCTGCAATAGGCTCTCGTATAACATTTGGTTCGTCGTCTTTCTCTGCAATTTGGAAGGTTTCTGAATGTCGAAGACAAGAGAGGGCGGTTGTGAGTGGAATGCTTCAATTCATGTTTGCACATGAAGTGCTAGGAATTCCACTCGCGGAAATGACCATCAGCAGGACGATTGAAGGCAAACCATACTTGGTGTTGGATTATTTTTGCATACCCATATATATATATATATATATATATATATATATATATATATATATATATATATATATATATATATATATATAAATTGAATGGTGACTTTGATTTTGTCAAAATTGTCCATCTGAAATAAATAAATGGTTGAGAGAAAGACCATGAGAAAAGAATATAAAAAATAATGAGTACTTTACATGTAGTATTAAGTTATACGTTTTTTCTTTAGTTTTTTGTACTATTCATTTGTTTTAGATAAATTATCTTGATTAGATGGTTAATGAGTTAGAGTTACCGTTTATTTACTTTATTTTAATATATATATATATATACCACAAACGTGATGACTACTGCCGCCTTTCAAAATGCCTGCCAGCTCCAAATTTTGTTAACTTTTATTTAACAAAATTGTGGACGCTTTAAAGGCATCAACCGTACCTCTTACGCCAACTACCAGGGTGTAAGGAGAGCATTGTCGTATCTATATATATATTACCTTCCTTGTCTCTCTCTTTCGTAACCGTCAACTCTTCCTCGTTGTGCTCCCCATGAACAAGACTCATCAAGTGTTCAGAGAGCCACACCCCTCCCTCATTTGATAATATGGTGTCTGGCGATCGAGCCTCAGGTTGACCACCACATTCTTGTTCTTCTCCTCTCTTGCTCGTCTCCCACCCCCTTGCAATAGTCGCTTTGAGTTGCTCCTCGCAATCCGTAAGATGTGAAATCCGTGGAAACTCACATTCCCACCTCGCAATTTCTTTGATACTCGCCCCTCAAGTTTGAGAATTGGTTTCCACGAAACCTTGTCCTTTAGGAGGGGTCGCGCGCACATGAAGGATCCGCCCGATCGAACCAAGGTGGTGCTCAGGCACTTGCCGCCGTGGATCTCCCAGGCTCTGCTGATTGAGCAGGTTGACTCCCGCTTCACCGGCCGGTACCGGTGGGCCGCCTTTCGCCCCGGAAAAATCAGGTTCCGCTTGCTTCTTCCTTCTTATTCTGCCTTCGTTGTTTGTTCTGGATGATGATAATTTGCTCAGTCCAGTTCGGCCCATTTCTCGTCGAGATTTGCTGTCCTTTTTATAATAATCGATTCTGTACAAATTAGGGTTTTGGTGGCTCCGCAGGCAGAGCCGCAGAAGGACGTTTTCCTTTTGCGGATTTGGGTCCTTTGGAGAATGTGGCAGTTAGAGTTAAGGTTTATCTGCCTTCGTCTACAGAATTTGGGGAATTTTCGTTTCTCGTAGTATGTCTTATATGCCCTTTAGGTTCTGCATTCTGGTAGTGTATCTGGGGGGTATGTTTCCCTTTTCTCTTTTTGGGTTCTTGGTTTTTGCGCGGGGGGCGGGGGTGGTGTTGGGGAGGTGAGGGATTGAAAGTGGGGGAGTTGCTTGGACTATTGAAAGAATAGTGGAAGGAGGACGTTCTAGACTTCTAGTGGCAGGGTATGCTGCTACAGTTTCTTGTCTTTGTTTGCATTTTATGTTTTGGTGATTCAATTGAACTGGAAGCTGGGGCTACGAGGCTATGATCATTAATTTCCCGCATTGAGTCTGTAAAACACAATGTCCTTTCTACGTCACTGAAACGTTTAGTTTTGTATTTCTGATTGGCTCTCCTCACCGAGTGACTTGTTCCCACACCAAGCCTTAAGAGGAGAACACCATGCGAAAGCTCGAACAACAGTATGGTGGGATTGGTGGCTCATCGAGGGTGTTCAACTTGACACCTTTCATATTCGTTTCTTACCACCTGTAGTTTAGGATGTTATGGCAACCGGTCTTTGCGAAAATTACCTTGCTTTTGACAGCTACCTGGAATATAAATGATATGACCAGCATAATGCAACACTCACGAGTGAAGTTACAAAACTACATTAAATATTATAAAATGTGTCAGAGATCGTTTCACCATTAAGTGTATTCTGTAGCTGATGGTATGTCACTAACACATATTTTGATTCCATTTATTTTTGTAGCCATAAGCACATGCAATATGGTCGAGCTTATATTGATTTTAAAAGACCTGAAGATGTTCTAGAGTTTGCTGAGTTCTTTGATGGTCATGTTTTTGTTGATGAGAAAGGTGATTTCTTGAAGTTTCTCTCTTTGATTCTCTTTCCCTATGCTTATTTCCTTTGCACACATTTAATTGGTTGAATTGGGTTCTACTGTGTGCATATTCCATAAGAATTATCATCCAATTTTTAGGCACTCAGTTTCAGACAGTTGTTGAATATGCTCCTTCACAACGTGTTCCAAAGTCATGGTTGAAAAAGGATGGTCGTGAAGGGACCATTTTGAGAGGTATATTTTTTTTATCTTTCAGATTTATTCTTGGCTTTTGGGAACTAAAATTTATGCATTTGTTATATATTTTCTCCTTTATGTGTCTGGAAACATGTGGATGCATAGTGTACACCAAGTTCTTTTGTGTTCTATGTGTGCTCTCCTTTCCTCTTCAGTTCCAATCTGTTATCTTTGACCTTGCATCTTGATTTTTTTGTTGTATCCATATGCTTTTCTGATGGATTATCAGACCAAGAATATTTGGAGTTCCTAGAAATGCTTGCAAAGCCAGTCGAGAATCTTCCAAGTGCAGAGATACAGCTTGAAAGAAGAGAAGCAGGACGAGCTAGTTAGTTTCTGACATGTTTAAGAACACCATTGATTTATTGCCATCTCCTTTCTTTGAATACTTTACATGTGCATTTTTGTGCAGGTGGAGCCAAGGAGACACTCATCGTTACTCCACTTATGGAGTTTGTGCGACAGAAAAGAGCTGCCAAGAATGGGTCTCAGGTGAGGAAACTATCATCATCGTCATCATGGATTTTTTTCTTCTTTATAGTGCAAGTATTGTCTATTTGCTTTTTTAACTGCAACAAACAGTTCCATTTGTTTCACTTAAGATTGTTAAATTTAAGAATGTAATGGGTATCCATGTATCATTGGCTTAAAAGAGCATTTGCTTTTAAGCTTTGAGTGTAATCCATGTCTCGTTGCTCTAGCTGTAAGCCTGTAACTGATTATATTTTTCTGACAGAGCTTTTTCTGATTGGCTTAAAAATGCCCAATCTTTTGGTTGGCCTGGTGAATAACAATCTATTAGTTGACACACAATGAACTTTTTGGTGTGTCTATGTAATGACAAGTTTTCTGGTGGTCTGTCTTGTGTTTTTCATGAAATTCCTGGTCATCCCTCTTGAGCATACTTAGGCCTTGTGGTTTATGTCCTTCACCTACCGAGAGAGTTCGAAGCTCAGTCTTCTCTTCAGTTGACATCTTCTACTGACATTCTGTTTTATGGCATCAATAGGAACTTCAGGCGTCTTTAGCATGTTTGCCCACAGTCTATAGACTAAGTGACAATATGGAAAAATAACGTAGTACAGAGGAAAAAAAATTCCTATGGTGTAGACATGCTTCAACAACATAATAACTGCGAAGCAAAAAAAAACAAGTTTTCTGGCATTGAGAAAAAAAAAAACACTCAAAAACCTTGTACTGTGTAATGGAATGATGCTTGATGGCAAAAACGTAGCTGCATGAATGACATCAAGAAGGGAAAAGATTAGTAATTTTATTATGTCTAACAGTGGTATACAACAGGGGAATGCACAAGCTACAGTGGTGCTGTTTCCAGTTCAAAGAACATTGCATTGTATACAACATCTTGCACAAAATTTTATTTGTTATTTCATGTCATTTCCATTTCTATGTTTAAGGTTTTAAGATATTGGTTCGGATCTTGCAGTTTTATGATTCCTTCATAGATAACTCTTGCTTTACATATTTGATTTGAATGATAAACAGAGAAAATCATCCAATGGCAAGCTTCGCGGACGAACTGGTCGAGTTTCAAGTGCTATTTCTCATAAGAGAGGGCCTGATAAAAGAAGGGTCTCAACTCCCGTGGTATGCTGTTGTTCTTCAAATTCACAAAGTCTTAAAAAATATTCACTGCATGCAAGTAATCTCATAGATTGACACTTATGGTTATTAACAATAAACTTAAACAGGGGATTGTATAATTTCTCTTTTTGTTTTGAAGTCTTCTTCATTTGGAGTTCCTAGAGAAGTCTCTGGTTCATAAAAGTATATTTGTCCCCTTCTCTGTGGACCTACTAACTGGGAAGTGGCTGGAGGTTCCTGTGCTGGGAAACCCAGCTGGTAGTGGTCAGAAAGGTAAGATAAAAGAAAACTAAAAAACTAAAGAAAGGATGACCTCTTTATTGGTGTCAACCCAACTGACCAATTTGCTGGCTGGTTGGTGGGTTGAAAAATGAGATGGGTGGTGAAAAAGCAAAAGAGTTATTCATGGGCAAAACCAACCGGTCTATTTCCTACATGTGGAGGATTTAGTGGGAAAAAAATGGTTGAGAAGAAAAGGTGCGATCCCCTCTTAAGTCTCTAACCATCATTTGGTTAAAAAATAGCTAATGAAAGAGGCTCCTGAAAAAAAAAAAAATTGATAATTTCAAATTGGTGGTCAGAATGTAGCCAGCCGAACCACCATATTGACTGTGGAGGGGGGTGTTAAAGGAGCAATAGGGGGCCATGACAACCCTTTCCCCGGAAACCAACTTTTCCATTGAGAAGTGAGAACTGATGATACCTTGACACTTATTGGAGCGTAGTTATTGGTGTTTGACATATCTGAATGTTGATACTAGCACTCTTTGACAATTTGGGCATTTTATTTTTGAAATTAGAAATGTCCAAAAAGTAGATAGTTGATACCACTTGTCCAACATTCGGTAAGCATCTTATACAACGTTTCCAAAATCAGATATTTCATTTGTAGTCAGTTAAAACCCATTTCCTTGCAACAGTTAAAAGTTGAACTGTTTAGCCTTGTCTAATAACCTCAAGTTCTTGTTTATATATATATATATATATATCATAGTCACAAGAAATTTTGTCACGTTTTAGACAGCGAGGTTTTTCTTAGATATAATACGGAGAACTTGAGAAAACGGGAAATATATGGTATTTTTATAAACTTAAAAAACTAAAAATTAAAAAAAAGTAAAATAAGTGAGAAACTAATAACACAAACATAAAAAAATAAGTAGATTTGCAATAAATAAAAATTAAAAAATGAAAACAAGTAGTTTGGCATTAACGAAACGTTAAAAAATAAAAAATGAATAAAAGGAAAAAACATGCTAAAAAAGTGAGAATGCACTTTTCTTCCTTTTTTTTTTCATTTTGGCGTTTTCAAAAAGTTTTAAATGGATGACTTATTTATCGTGTTTTTTCAATATATATATATATATATATATATATATATATATATATATATATATATATATATATATATATATATATATAGATATATATATATATATATATAAAGCATGTATTTGATTTTCCAAAGACCAGCTGTGTCTGACTGACTGTACCCTATGTCACACGGGTGCGGATGCGATACGGGTGCGGATACGG
>JAANDH010000758.1:51918-142524 GCA_011799765.1 Nymphaea thermarum
GCTAAATTAAATATTCTAAAAAATGATAAGATTAAAAAACATTAAAAATCTTGTGAGAAAATGTGTTTTTATCACAAAAGTACTGAAGAAATAACTGGATGCATCATAAAAAATTAATAAAATGAAAAAAAAATGAAAAAAAACCATTAAATTTTTAATTTTTAATGGTTTTTAATGGTTGCCGTGTCTAGCCGAGTCGACACGGGACTCGGCTATAACCAGCCGAGTCTGTGTGACATAGACTGTACCTGTTTAAATAATATTAGTACCTGTGTGTCCATATCAGCTCTAGTTGAAAACTTTGAAATCACCCTTATTTGATCTTGGGAACCTCGTTGGGTATCACTAATGATGATTAAACCAGGTTTTTGGTATCCAAAGCCGTGGCATCGATTTAGGGCGTCATGTGAGTGGTATGTAAGATGTTCTTTCAGTGATAAGTTGGTCTTATGACCTCCCTTTTGTATCTGGACGTGACAAATTTGTCTTTTTTCCTGAACATAATGTGATTTATTTGAGCATACTTCTTTCTGTTTCGGCTTTTGATCCTTTTGTTTGCCGTTCCCTGCATACTATCTTGGCAGTCGGTAATGCTGGTTCTGGAACTTATCTTTTTCATCTGTTGTAAGTTAAGAGCAAGGATTACATTGTAAGAATGTAGGCCAAAATATTGAGACAAAAGATGGGCGTCAATTGACTATACACCCTTCACATTATATTGCAGTACATTTTGAGGGACAATTTTAAAGTTGTGAGTGGTAAGGATAGGTCAAGTTACACTGTGATGGCAAGAAAGGATGTGCAGCCTTCAGGCAATTCTGGTGCCGTGCAAATTACTGGATCAGAACTATTAGAAGATGATGGTGGTATGTGTGGAAACTGCATTATTATTATTGGGCTTTGATTTCAGATGCTGCTATTTGCTCATTTTTCTCTTATTATTCCTGTGTTTCAAAATGGTTCTGCATCAGAATCTTCAGTTATATGTAGTCAGATGTTTTCTTTTTTCATGATTTATTTTCGATTTCCTAGTTGCTCTCTGTAGTTCTGTGTTCATGAATGTTAGATGTTGCAAATGTGCATTTTGTGGTGCATTTTTTGGTTTCTGTAGCCAACCTACAGTGTGTACCATACATACTAGCCCTTCAGTTTTGTGTAAACATTGTTAATGTGCAAAATGGGTCTGATTTGTTCATGAATCATGATTGAATATGTGCTTGTGGTCCTTTTCCGCCAACCGGAATTATTTTCTTGACCTTTGTTTCAATTGTCATCTTTAGGATCACATATGCTTTTATCCTAATTTATGAAGACTGGAAGTTGGACACGGTTCTCTAAAAAGAAGAGCTGAGATGAGTCCTTGTTGGTTAAAACAAATTGTGAGGTATAAAGGACGCACACACACACACACACACCCACTATACTCTAAAAAGAATAGTTGAACCTTGAGGCTAGTCAGTTCAGTGACTTCAGTCTTATATCTACTCTAAAAAAAATTGTTGAAACTGGACACTAGTCAGTCCTGAGTCAGTTAAAATCAATAATGAGTTAAAGCCTATGTCACATAGGTACGGGTACGGGTGCGGATACAGGTACGGACCATTTTTAAAAAACTTGGGTGCGGGGGTACGGCCATACACACACATGCACATATATATATATGTCAAAAAATTTCAAACAAAATAACATATTCACACATATATATATCAAAAAATTACAAACAAGAGTAACATATTTGCGTGCACACACACACACACACACACACACACACACACATATATATATATATATCAAAAAATTACAAACATAATATTGCAAATAGAGAATATTGCAAAAAGCAGACTGCAGAGCAAGAGCAGACTGACCACTTGAATAATAAGGCCAACAAGGAACTAGGTACAGCAGCTGAACAAAAGTAAGAAGTACGGTCAAGTGGCTGCAGAAATTCCCTTAATGTGCTTATTACAAGCAGTTAAAATTTTCAGTTTGGAGTGAAAAACAATCCATGAACTAACATAGCAATCAGTTTCATCAAAGGAAAGGTGTCTACAACATCTGCAAGTTTATAAAAATTAACTTATGACAATGGCAATGGCAATCACGGCATAAGCACAAACAAAATAACAACATACACTTTTACATAAGTAACATAACAAACAAAAGAGGTTGATATGTTTAACGTTAAAATGGTTTAAAACGTGAAAATGTAAAAAAGACGTTAAAATGAAAATTGACAACTTTAGACTCGGTCAACTTTGACCGAGTCTGAAAACGGTCGAATATGACCTTGGGTGTGTTGACTGCACCCGGTGCGGTCAACGCCGCACTCCTGGCGTACCCACCAACTTACCGGTACCGGTGTCCCGTGTGACATAGGTTAAAGCACATCTAAAATGCCAAAAGCAATAAAGCACAAGGTACTTGGGCCCTAGTTACTTGAAGGCCACTGCTAAGTCAGTGGACTAGTGACCAGAGCTGACTAGCAGCTAGTTGGATCATCTAATATCTATCGCCATATAGCTTTACTGAAGATTTCCTGATGTTATGCTGACTTATGACCTTATTTTCCTCAAGGTGCTCTGGTTTCCACACTTCTATGTATTTCCAAAGTTGATGACACTTTTTTCAAGCACTTATGGATGATAATGTTCTGCTGCTTTTCCAACATATCTCAGGTGCATCTGAACATGTGGAAACTGGAAAGCAGAAAGCTTTACTTTTAAAGGCGAAAGAGAGAGAAGTTTCTAATGTAAACGTGGAACTTTCTTTTTCTTTCTGAAGGGGTTGGCTCCTCTAGGAAATCATACACGGCCTACCGTAATGTTTAATGCCCATGCAGGGATCTAGTGCACAACGAACTGTGACATCTGAAATGAAGAACTCAGCTGGCTTGATATCTTCCAAGCTAAACTACAGACATGAGTTTAGTGGAAGTGTTGTCAAAAGCATACTATCAAAGAAGGAGGTACGACAACGTCAACAGCAACCTGCACCCGCCCAGGCTGAGCAGCAAATGCAACCATCAGATCTTGGGAAAGACAAGCGTCCACCTCGGCCTTCTCATTCAGGTCCAAAGGATCTTTTTTCCTGCAAGGAATCATCTGCTTCTTCATTAGAGTCTGATACCAAAACATCTTTGGATGAGAAGACTGCTGCCAGTGATTCACATAGCGTTAGACTTCCTAATGACAAGCCTGGCAGAAGAATTAGGAACAAGGAGAGACCCGATAGGGGAGTCTGGGCTCCTCTTCATCACTCAGATGCAGTGCTGAGCCTGACAACTGATGATTCTCTGACTTCGTCTGGTTTACCTAGACATCTACCAACTGAAGTTCTTGATAGCGTGCATGTACCCAAGCAAGTTGTCCCTAGTAAACAAGGAGTCAATGGTTTGGAGGCTGGAGATGGTGTAGATGCTCGCCGATCTTTCCCCACTACCAAGCATCGACGCCAAGACAAGGGAATTCATAATGCCCGTTTAGGACTTGGTGCTTCATCATCTCCTGATCTTTCACTTGATCAGTGTGAGACAAAAGTTGATGCTTCAGGGGCAAACTGGAGTGGAGAACCTAGGGTTCAAGAGGCTGGATGTGGTAGCGGTGTGCTTATGGAGAATGGTATAGCTCATCAAGGTTTTGAATTTGTTATGTTTAACTGTTTTCCTTTTTTACTGAATGATGTCAAAAAAGGGGATATAGTTTTCCAGTGAATATGAATCTTTAGCATTTTGTTAGGTTCTCACAGATGCAGTCGCCGTGCCTCAATACAAAAGTCAAAAGAAGCTGATAATTTGCCCAATCCACTTGATGGGAAGCCTTCAAAGAAAGGTTCTTCTGGATATTGGATGCATGAGGTATAGAAGAATTCCTAATTTACATTTCTAATTGACTTTGGCCTTTTCTTTCTGTTTCAATGTCCCAAACATGTTTTCATGTTGGAATTTTAGTAATCTGGTTTTGTTTTATTGACAGAAGCAAATATGGGTCCAAAAATCTGGAACAGGTTCTTAATATTATAAAAGGTGGCTAGCTGTTCTGTCTGTCTTTCATCATGTTTATGTTATACTTGTTATTGAGTATTAGATATTTTATTGTTTTCCTTGATCAACCCCCATGCTTTTTCTTTTTTGGTTTTGTCTTCATTGACCATGATCTTCATTATATGAGGGCCAATAGATCCTGATAAATATTTAGATCTAAAAGCTAATTGTTATGATCAGTAATTCTGCACTCTTCATGTATGGTTCCAAAGCTCAACATAGATCCATGGGCTACATCCTTCTTGTTAGTTCTCCT
This sequence comes from Nymphaea thermarum, assembly GCA_011799765.1. Lineage (NCBI taxonomy): Eukaryota > Viridiplantae > Streptophyta > Magnoliopsida > Nymphaeales > Nymphaeaceae > Nymphaea > Nymphaea thermarum. Next base: position 56,214 of record JAANDH010000758.1, read on the forward strand.
GTTTGGTTTGTCTGCCTATGCTGGCAGTCTTTCACAGGGATGAACATGATCTTTTCTGGTAAATGGCATAATCAACTGAGTGAATACAGAAGCTCAGTTATCACAATACATGAACAGACTTTCTCCCATTTCCTTAATTATCTGAATGAAAGGCAACTTACGTTACTAATATTCATATCTGAGCGATCTTTTGTTGGTTAATGAGACAAAATTCATTCTCGGAAACTTTTAGGAGGATTAAAACGAAAAGAAAATGACAAAAGCAGTCACATCATAATTGCATTTTGCATATTGAAAATGTTTGGCAAAACCGACTCACATTATCGTGTGCCTTGGTGAGAAATCAAAGAGTCAACTTGCAGGTTAGCTTTTTGGTGATGAGCTGGGGACACAATCTCAATGTGGGGAACGCTAGTTAAATGTGCAACAGCATTAACATATAAAACGAAGCAGTAAATTCCATGCACAGTGGCCTCTTCTTTCCAAATTTTTGTTGTGGCTGTATTTACTACTGTGATACAATGCTGAACCAAATGGCTGAGTCTGACTATCATGTATATTTTCCTCTTTATCTGTTGGGCAGGATTATCAAAGCAAGGGGGTCTAACTTTGCCTTTTCCAAAATTTCTGGACCTCTTGTGTTGGTTTCTGGCACACAATACATGGAATTGCTGTGGCAGATTGGGGTTCGTTCAAGAAAAATTCCTTTACTGGTTAATTAAGACATCCTCTTCAAATGTGAGAAGTTTCAGATGACAGATGACAAAAGTTCTTGTAAATTGCTTAAAGAATATTCGTCAACCTGGTTACTGGAATGGGAATTTGGATTTGCTCTTGGTCTTTGGTATTAGGAAGACATACAAAGAAGTGGTTGTTCCTGCATGGAGATTCCAATGGAAAGTCCCAATCTATGCTTTTTGAAGTTTTTAAGAGTTTCTTTTGGGTGCTGTACAGTTCAAGCAGGTTTAGTTTTTGATCATCTTGTTCCATTCCAAGCAGCATGACTATGATGGATCTGACATGTTTCCAGTTCAAGTTAACTGTTGCATATACTGAGTCAGCAGATGCCCTGTTTCCCCACCTCGGATATGGATAAGTTGGAAAGCCTTGTAACAGTGGTTAACTTGTTAAGCCAAGCAATAAGTTTTTGAATTGCGTTCAATGTAAAGGGCAGCAGAGTCTTTGCCAGAAGAGTTGGTGCCTGGTCTGTGTATTAACTTGATGGCTTGGTTCGCACTTTGGTGGAGTTTTCTGGGTGTTTCTGGTGTGGCTAAATGGTAATTTTCTAGTAATTGTAAGGTTCTTCAGGTAATGCTGTATATTTTGTCAGCAGCCTGACAGGGCTTACACTAAGCCGTTTTGTTACCCGTATCTAATCAATTTTATTTTACTGTTGTTGATAATGGTGGTAACAATGATGATCAGCTTGTGTTATCCTTTTGTTGTTTGCTATGGGTGTCTGTGGGTTACCTCAACTGCCTACAGCCACGAGCAGCCATATCCTTGGTGCTATAGACTATAGTGGTATGTCTTGAGTTCTCAACGATGCGTTGTATTACAAGGTCTCGTTAAACCAATGGGCGTCCCTTTATTTTTTCTAGTGGTTTTGTAGTTGCCTGTTAAAGAACACTTCTTTGATCCCATGGTTCATTTTTCAGAAATCCTAGAGTTGTTTATGAACGTTACCATGTGCAGCCGCTTATGGGTAGTTATCCCATTTGATGCCTCTTATTGAAATTGCTCAAGGTAACTCGCGGTTAAATATAATTCTCTCCCACATTACTCTTGAATCTCAGTTGTCTTCCAGCATGGCGACACATTTGGCCCTTTTCTTTCATATTTACGAACACATGTGGGCTATTTGTTTTGTGAAGAAATTTTATTTCTTGATTTTTAAAAAATTTTATTACTTCCGAAATATCAAGACAGAACAACGAATTCTCTCAGCCTCTCCAGATTTCTGGTATCGATTCTTTAAGATGAGAGAGAGAGAGAGAGAGAGAAAATTTAAGCTATTATACATCTACGTACATGGCAATTTAGCTATCAATGACTACAGTGTTCTTTAGCTATCAATGTCACGCATTTTACTTGAGAAAGAAGAAACTTATTAACATTTCACATCAAATAATTAACGAAATTATCATGATCACGTCTTTCTTTCTTTGTCCAATGGCAATTTATTCGTGGCAGCACCAAGTATTCCAATTTGGAAGCCGAAACCCCTTCCGATCAGCAGCTATCGACACAATGATTTTGTGAACTTCGATCCTGCTACCATTTTACTTTCTCTGAGACTTCCAGAAATTATATCAAACGGTGTGTTTTTCCTGTCATGGCAGCTGCGTGATCTCAACAAGAAGTTTGTGCAGTGACTGTGGTTTTGAGAAGAATGGGCAATGATCACTGCCTTTAATCTTGTAGACCTTTTCTGGTGTGTTTTCTCTCACCATCTTCTCTTGACTATCAGGTGAGAGCACACGATCATCAAGCGTCTGAATGAAGAACCGCCGGACACTTCCATAATTTTCTTGAGTAAGGGACAACCTCTCCATTATGGGTCCCAATGGTATAGGGCGCATTGAGACACCGGCCAAAGCGATATCCTGAGGAATGGTGAAGAGGCATAACGAAATCATTATTCAATCCACAACACATGCAGAGAACTTGTTAATAACATGCATCAGTAAGTCGCCTGCACAATTTGACAAGATTGACTGTACTTGTGATCTACACGGTTAATTTGATAACAATCAATGTCTAAATAATGTTTCCTCAACATAAAAATGTCTTTTATTTGGCTATTTTGGCAATGTTAAAGATTACTGATTTTCCACATGCTATAGAATCCTGTACCTGTCCAGTTCCATTATTTAAGTTTGAAGTCTATTATACCATCAAGGTCAAATTTGATCAGGACAAGCGAAAACTTTTAAGGGGTATCAGTTCAGGGTTTTGAAGACAAGCTTGTAAAGGATTCCAACTCTGAAAAATGCATCATCATGCCAAAATCATTGGACATCAAAAAGAAATAAATTTCATTTATGATTTCATGGTAGCCTGTCTCCGAACTCTTCCTTGCCCAAAAACAATTCAAATAACGATACCAGAAAAAAATTGTAATAAAAAGAAGCTGCAAGAAAACCCAGAAGCTGCTTGAAGGAAAGCGACAATTCTGTAGATTCAACTGGAAAAAGTCAGCCTGATACATGGTACATTACAAAGATGTGTGCCGAGAGTAATTCAGTAGTTCCTGATTGCAAGTCTTTAGTTGAATAGCAAAATAAAATTTCCTACGCGTGCAAATAACTGAAAGTTATGTTCTATGTAGACACAGACATGGGTATAGGATATATGACATAGAATAACTGCACAGTATCAAAATTTCATAAAAGGAGGACAGGAGGATATGGCCATGCATTCTGTACTCGCAAATAGTGCAGATGTTGATTTACACACAAAATCTTTTAATTAAAGCAATAAAGGGCATCATTTTAGCTGTGAATTCTGAGCACTAAACAATTGAAGCAGAAAATTAAAATAAGATTTATTCAACAATGAAATGCAAGAGAAAAATTATGCAAGTATCTGTTATTCATTACATCAGTACATACAGATTCCTGTGATCTTATTGTTTTTCCCATAGGCCTTGGAAACTGGTCTTTCAGAAAAATAGCAAACTGTAACTGAAGAATAAAAGGCAAGACTTAATATCCAACTTACATAAGAATTTATGGAAGTTAAGTTAGTTAACAATTGTTGAGAAATTCAGGGAGTACAAAAAACCACATCTAATTACCCAAACAAAAAGATAGATTATCCTCATCCATTGCCCTTTTATTGGATAGAATGCATTATGTTAAGTGTTTGCTCCCTTCCACTATTAATTTATCAAAATTAGTAGTTTTATACTTATCAGTCTCGTTTGTACTCCTTTTCCTGAATCAGAATTCAGGTCATTTCAAACCCAACACGCTTTCAGAAAAACACCTTGGACAAATAAATGACTATGCTTTTAGCAAATAGAGACTATACGAGTTCGAGGCTTCCAGCTATAAAATTAAATCCTTTTAATGGCACCAGAGCCTAGATGTACAATACGAGTGGAGTTGAAGAAATTAGTTTCTAACCTTTCCTAATAGAAAAATTATAAGCATCTTGATCTTTAGTTCATAAGTCAAGTAGAATCACCAACAGAATCAAAGGAATTATCACAACTTAAATTCTTAAGAAAACTTGTTAGAAAAGGAAATTGGAAAGCAAGATCAACCAAAAAATAAGGATTCTACATTCCAGAAGTGCAGAAAAGATTTCATACTACAATTTCATATACGAATTTCAACAGGTATGCTGATCTTTTCCAAGAAAAAAGACAGAATTGTAGAATGCCATTCTTAACATTGCCTATCAAGAAATACTTATGTAGATGATCTAAACTGTCAGACAACATTAAAAAAAAAGCCTGAAACTTCTCTCAGTCGCACCTTAGCTGTGGTTTGGTTAAAGTACAATCCCTTGATATGGTGCTTCTGCAGCTTAAGTCCAGTAGGAGGCATATCTTTACCATTGCCATATGTCAACAGCTGTGACTCCGGAGAAAAAAGATCTGCAGAAGCTAGCTGTGAAGAAGGAGGGTTGCCATAAGGGAAGACTATTTAACAAGAGGAATGTCAGCATAAATGGATGACCATGATATGCAAAAAATAAATGGACTAAATGATTTGAACCATGCCTCAAACAACCACCACTTAGATAATGCTAGTCAACCTGTAAGTGATTGACAGCATACCTCTTCAGCAAACACATCAAATGGCCTTTGCCCATTAGATAACATTGTCGCGCTTAAGAAAACTGCTTTTGAGATCTTCTTTGGGTATAACTCGAGAGCATAAGCTATACAAGCTCCTCCACAGCTGTGTCCAACCAAAATAACCTGTAAAGCCACAAGATTTATGCCTAAACATGCCATTTAAAAAGTTACAATCTCTACAATAAACATCCTATCTTAGTTCACCTTCTCATTCTCAGGTAGGCTGCATAAATAATCCATCAAAGGTTTTGCATACTCTGATAATGATGTGATACTGTTTGCATCAGTGCTGTTGGTACCTGATCCAGCGAGATCCAGTGCAATGGGAAGAAATCCTGCTTCTTCCAAAAGAGCAATTGACTTGAACCAACACCAAGCTCCAAATCCTTCTCCATGAATTAGAACAATTTTTTTTGTTTCTAAACTGTCAAAAATTTCTGGTGCCTACAGACAATGTTTAGTGAGGGTACACATTACTTTCTCTTTCTTGTTATGACAAACGAATGGGCCAACACAACAAAATCATATTCTATTTCTCTAACGAAATTTAGAACGAAAAAATCCACATATATTCAGTGATCTTTGTCCATTGTGCTAGGTCACAAACAGCAAAATATCCATCAAATCACCTTCCCATTTTTTAGTTGAATATGATTCAGTTATTGTGGGTTTACATGCTAGCTTACATAACTCTAATTTAGTCATTGCCATCCATTTTTCCCTTAAAATTATCGAGTTACTTATACATAATTCCATCTACTGACGTTACAAAGTTATAATTTTTTACTTCTTTCATGGTAATGTTCACCTGCTTCTGTCCTCAGTGTTGCTGTACATGCACAATTTTGGTACTTGACGATGACAAATACAGAAAGATGATGGAGCTGAATATTTTCCAGTTTAGTAATGGAATGGAACCTAAAAAATCAATTGATTTCTTGTTTTGGGTGAATTATTTGGTGGATCAGGATTATGAGTTTTCACCCTAAAAGAGAACACAAGTTGCCTCAACTTAAGTTTATCATCTCAGCAAAGATGAACAGCAGGCAGGTATTCTGAGCTTCTACAGCAAATCATGAAAACAGTGGACTACTTAACAACACATATTTCTCCAAGCGCTCATATGAGTACCATATAAAAATACTCTACGGCCAGTCAGCACAAGTGAATAACGGTACAAGGAAGTCATCATGTAACAACAGGTGAAAATTCGCATCAGGAATAAATATTGAAACGAAGAACCAACAAAATAGCCTCATAACTCACAGGAGAATTATAGTATTCATTCACAAGAATGCAGAGTGATGCGCATTGCTATTGGTATGATACCATCACGCTAGTAAATTGCACCAAACATCCTTGAAACATAAAGATCGAAAGCCTAGTGGACCTGCCAACATTTTCCACAACGAAAGTAATGCATCAAAGAAAAATTGGCAGCGTTTTGAAGAGGAAGTTGGGGGGGGGGGGGGGGGGGGGGGGGGGGGGGGGGGGGGGGGGGGGGGGGGGGGAGGGAAACAGAGCGACCAAGTCCATAATGAAAAAAGCTATTCAGCAAAACAACAAAAGAAACACAGACACATTGTCCTCTGCATGTGTGTATTTTGTATGTGTGCTTGAGAGAGAGAGAGAGAGTCTCCAGCAAAAAGCTAATTTCAACGAGAGAGAGTACAATTCTCCATGAAAAAGCTAACTTCACGAGAATATCCATGTACAAGAAAGAAAACAAAATATGAACATGGAATGAGTCGCCAAAAAAAGGCAAAAAAGCAAAAGGAGGAACGTGCTGTAGGAGACTAACCAACTTGAGATGGGCGAAGGACTCAGACAGGTCCCTCCTCCTAGAGCTAGACACCCCTGGAAGGTTTTGCTTCCCGTTGGCACCCAAGATCCTCCTCGACATGGACCCATCGAACCGCTGAGAATGCTGCTGGATGGCCATTGCCAACGCCTGCCTGTGCAGAGCCTCTTCCTCTGCACGCATCTTCCTTTGTGACCTCCCCTTTCTTGCGCTCCCTGATTTGCCAACCTCTTTCACATCCTCCGCAGACATGCACGTTGCCTGGTTACCCATCTCTCTCTCTCTCTTCTAGACAATCTACCGAAAACAGAAGCCAAACTAACAGACTATCGTTTCCTTTCTCTTCCCCTTTCCCAGACACAATTAACCACTCAAAAGAGAAACCAAATCCAGCAACTCCAACTTAAAATATGTGGAATTATTCTTGGTCACCCACATTATTTTGGTTGGCATCGAGTTTCTTGACCGGAAAAGCCAAGAAACACAACACCATGAAATGGGGAGCCCTCAATTTCAGGACACATGACCGGAAAACGCTACACCACGCAGCTCAGCCTGCCTCCAACTTCTGGTTACTGTGAGACCTCCATTTATGAGGCTCATAAAAGAGGGGGCGCATTGTTGGTCCACTTAAAAAACTCGAAAAATTTTAATTTCGAAGAGAGCAGGAGCCATGCTGCCGTGTGAAGCAGGCAGGAGCATTAAATCCTCCCTGTTCTGAGGCCATCAGTTGGATGGGAACGACAGCAACGTGCAACGGTGAGGGTACTAAAAATTTTCACAATCTTCCTCTTGAGTTCGAAGCGGTGATTGGTGAAACAGGAAACGGGATGGGAGATAATAATGCCATAGATTGTCTTCGGAAAAGACACGAGCAGGGACATAAACAATTAAGAAATGCTGGGAGATGCTCAATTATTCAACCAAACGCTGTCGTCCCTCCATTTGTAATACATCACTTGTTTCACAGCCGAAGACACCTCCCACAAGTAACGGGAAGTGCACCAAAAAGAAGGGCGCCTGGTTACTGAGGTGAATAGATCAGAAAGCCCGCCATGAGCGATCCAAAAATAGGGAAAGATGTTCATACATCTAAGTCTGAATTCAGATTATAATATGAATGAAAACAAAAGGTTTATACCATATCCGGATCTGATTTTTTATTTGAAATTCAAATCCGATTTGAATCCAACTTTTATTTTCATATTTGGATTTGAATCTGACTTCATTTTCGCATTTGAATAAGAACCCAATTTTACACGACAACCAAATCAAGACAGCATTATGATACATCAAGAACTGGTTTGTAATAAAATGTATGCATATTAGATTATAGTAACCAAATCTGAACTCCAACCATAATGTGGATGATTTGAATCGATATGATTTAAAATTAGATCCAAATTTGAATAAAACATAAATCTAATCTGATTTCCTAATCGAATGTAAAGTTCTTTTTCTCCATATTTGACTTCTTCGAAGCAAATTGATCGGATATCTTATTCAAATATGGTATATTAAAATAGATATCTGATTCAAATATGATATATTAACATTTCCATCTAAAGTCAGACTGTTGATTTCGATGATAAATGATGCTTTTATTAGCATCAATAGTGTAATGTCCTTTTCTTGAAGGCATTACTGCAGTCTTGGAAATGGTTGAATAAAGACCCAAGAGTGAAGAACCAAATTCATGTTCTTGAGGGGATATTTATGAGACCGTTAGTGAGTCTTAATTTTTAAGTCACGACTTGAATCCAATCAAATTGTTGTTGATTCGATACAAGTGGACCCATTCGGTTACGACCCGAAAAGAGAAAATGTTCATTTGTGAGCCTGCATTTTGTGGATAATTTTGAATAGAAACTTCATATTTTCTTATTTTCCTATTGCAAGCCTCAGTTCAGTTGTGATAACGATAAAAAAATCGAGCTTCAAGTTAAAACGGTGGCACGCTGGAACACGTGAAAACCTATTGTTTTCACCATTGTCTCCTTTAAGTTAGAAAAAAAAAAATCTTCATCTTTTATAAAAAAAAAAGTCATTATCAGTTTCAAATCATCATTAGAATCATATTTCAACTCGACTTACTATGCATGCTCAAGGGTTGGTGCAATGGACAGGGCAATGGCTGGTACGCAATTATTTCTCATTTCAAACTCCCCTAGCATCAACTCTCCATACTCCAAAAAAAAGATACCAATACGTAAGTTGAATCATAGTGAGTGAATAAAACAACATCAGTACAATGAAATACTCCTCTTACTCACCTAAAACTAGACGTGTACTCATTAATTCATATTGACAAAAAGACACCAATATGTAAGTTGAATAATAGTGTGGGAATAAAGCAGCGTTGGTACAATGAAATACTCCTCTTATTCACTATAAATCAACAAAAAAATGCCAATATGTAAGTTGAATCATAGTGAAGGAATAAAGCAGCGTCGGTACAATGAAATACTCCTCTTACTCACCTAAAACTAGACAATGAAATACTCCTCTTACTCACCCAAAACTAGACGTACTCCCATACCTATTGATAGGGTACCAAGTGTTACCCATCATTGAGTTTTGATAATGACTTTTTCTTAAAATCATTTTTATATGTCTATGGCAAAAATCTATGATAATGTTTTACGTTGATTCAGATTTTTTTTTTTTCATTTTTAAACACCAAGAGCTATAAGCATGTCAGAAATTTTTGGCTAAAAGGCATTAGTTTTGGAGAGCTCAAACTTCCAAAGCATTAACTTTTTTTTTTCCTTTCCATTCAATGAAATGATAAGTCACAAAGTTATACCTTATGACCTCTAACAAGAGGCCATGTGTTATGGATTGAAAATGATTGAAACACTCTTCTAGTCTCTTCTATATGGACAAAAATGGAATTTAAAGAAATTTTACCATGTGAAGTTATCGAAATGCCCCTCTAGTAAAATGTGGCAACATACCGTTTACCTGACATACGAGATGTTCACATATTCAAATTTTTAAATTTGAATTCAAATGAATGAAAGTTTATACCATATATGATTATAATTTTTAAATTCACAATATGAAGTCGAGTTTTTAAAATTTCACAAACGGAATGCGAACGGAACATGACATGTTATGGATAGAGTTCCGAAACATTTGTGGATATTGAATATAAAAATAAAATCTAACTTATTATGCAAATGATATTTGTTTAATGAAACGAATCAAATGTCATTTCCTAAATCCAAGTCTAACATGATTTCTTAGGGCGTTTGATGCACGCAGAATCATGGAATTTTAGAATCAAAACACTTATTTTTCAAGGAATTGATACTATTAAACAAAAACAAAGGAGGTATTTTGTTTTTAAAATTAAGAAACTAAAGCATGGAATTTGTATTCCATTCTAGTTTGAGAAGGAATTATGGTTCTGAAATTCTCTACCAGCAAACGGTCAAACGGTCAAGCCTTGCTATTGCTGTATCACCAAAAGTTAGGCATATTTCTGCAAATTTTCACAGTGATCAGTCTATGGTCTGCAAATTTTCACAGTGATCAGTCTGTGGTTTTCAAACAGCCTGTTAGGTTCTCTTAGTTATATTAGGGCGTACTTTATATCCAGATTTTTTTTGTCCCCGAAATGTACTTTTCAAGAAGAACTTATTCTCGCTAAACAAACAGTGAAAGAGAAAATTCTTGAAATATTTTACCATTTCACAGAATCACTTGTACGGTTTTCTCTAATCTTTCAATTCTAAATTTAGGTTAGGCCTGATTTTGATAAAAAATGAGGTGCCAAAATGCGAATGAGTTGTAAAAGCCATCATTGTTGGAACTTGGGTAAAAATTAACCATGGCAGTCGCAATTCTCCTTCTATAGACCTAACCAAAGAATGTATGTATAGTCTTAGGGACCGTTTGCTAGTATTTCATGAATCTGCTCTAATATTTGGGGTATATTATATATAGATTCATCGGACATTTCCTGAATGTTTTTGCTACCAGTATAGCTTCCCAGCATAAGTAACAAGTCGATTATGGCATGCGGCTTTGCAAATCATTAGGAACTAATTACTTGTGGTTGTAGGAGCATTATACTAACGATTGACGGAGCTAGAAATTTTTAGCTGAATGGCGTTGATTCACAAAGTCTTGAACTTTTCAAATATATAGTAAAATGATCGAGAGACACCATATATGAACGGGCTTATGTGTAAAAAAATGCCTTTCGTGGGATCGTGTGGGCAACTGCCCACCCCTATACTAACTGCAGTGATCCCAAATCCTTGGATTTCTGTGACCGAGCTCTGCATCAGACCACAAATCAACATATTTGCATTCAACGGCGGATCTTTTAAAATCCACAATTTGTTTAAAGAGTGGATTTCACAAATATAAGACAGATCTAAAATCACGGTAAATCCAAGGCTATCAAATGCAACCTAATATTCCCTACCCACTAGATATCATCATCATCATCATCACCTTACACTTCTGTGCTGTACATAATTAAAAATGGCTCAGCTAAGTCTCTCACCACTTAAAAGATTAGCTGCAGTGCTTCATTCTTTCTGAAAAAGAAAAAGAAAAAAAGAAAGAAGATTGTTTTTACTTTTTTGAAATTTTTATGTAGTGTTTGATAGGCAGAAGATTTCTGGAGGAAAAAATCGAAACTTTTTTCTGATCAGGACAAAAAAGTGAAAAACATTTTGAAAGTGAATCGTACTCGGGGATTCTAGCCAGTAACACATATATATATATTTATTTTAGAGAATCTGTAATCAAATACGATATGCAATGTACGTAAAAGGAAAACTTTTTTCTCCGTTTGATGCGCAAGTGTATGGAGGAGACAAACTCCACCACCACGTAAATACACCCCGAATAAATTAATCTGGATCGCGAAAGTCTCCGAAACAACAAAGGGGATTTCGCAAACAAGCCCCAAGCTCGGTGGCTGCTACACGTAAAATATTCTTCAGATCCTCACTCACTTTATCTTGAGATGGGAGAGCACAAGAAAGAATCCCCACTTTATCTTGGGATGGTGTTAGCAACATAAAGTTCAATTGATAAAAAATTATTTGGGGTTTTGGCCGAAGAAAAAGTAGTTTATTGGGTTGCAGACACGTGTACAAATACATACAAGAGAAAAAGAGCTATACAACTTTCACTAAAAACAGTAATAATGGATGCCAGGGCATAGCCTTAAAAAAACACAACACTAAAAAATATAAAAAACAAAAAAAATACAAAAGAAGAAGCTAAAAGCAACATCCAGTGGTAGAGCTGCACACGAGCTGAGACTAGCCCGAACTTGGTCTGCTCGAACTCAACTTGGCTCAAAAAACACGAGCTCAAACTCAACTCGATCTCCTTATAGCAAGTTCGAGCTCTACTAGACTACACAAAATCGAGCTCAAATTCGACTCGTTTAACCCATTTAACTAATTTATGTGTTAACTCGTGTAAGCATTAACTCGTTCAACTCGTTTAGCTTGGATAACTTGTGAAACCGGTTTCAACAATATTATGTAAAGTACCGGTTTGCTCGAGTTCCTGAAATTCGAACCCAACTCATTTATCGTCTCGAGTATCGTTGCAAGTTTGAACTCGGCTTGTTCATAAACGGGTCGAGCACGAGCCGATTTTTTTTGAGCGAGTTCGAGTCGAGCCCGAGTTGGCTGGACTCTTTGTGCATGGCTGTCAAAATGCCTTCACGATAGGTAGAATCTCCGGTGTGAAAAGAATAGTGGAAATCAAAACGTGCACAGGAAAGAAGAGAGAGAGAGAGAGAGAGAGACATCAGTGAATTTGAGATAAGGTATCCAAATCATTCAAAAATTTCTATTTGTTGAAAAAGACTGGCTTTCCCTTTCTTGCTTTGCTTTGATTAATTAACTGTTCTTGGGACTCCAAGCTTCTTTTTACATCATCGATCTCAGGGGTTAAACTTCGCTAATATTATAATAAGAGAATTTGGAACAATCTTTTATTCTAAGTTACGTGCTCCCCACCAAAGCTAACTTAATTAAATGTTGCATGCTTTTATCATCACAGAATATAACTTTTGCTTTGAACAAAGTAGGACACTCAAATCCACGTGTTAGCGTTGGAAGAGGTCCACGGCGGTCGCGGACACGGCCGTGGAACAGGTGGAGCTTCCTCATTGTATGATGAAACCCTAATCCACATATTTTGGATGCCGAATCCGAAGTATGGGAAAGTATCCAAATAATTTATGTGTGTGATTTGGAGGAGATGCTCGTCCTTCCTTCAAATAAAGTGGAACGCCAGCTTTGGATCCAAACCTTGCCACTGGGGTACTCCCACGTGTTTGGGTGGTACATAAAAGAATGTTTGATAACTGAGTGAAGTTTCTCCATGATTGCAACTTTTCTGGTGAAAACTTTTTCATTTCATACAGGTTGCGACCAAATAGAGCCGTTGCTCAATGGTGCATTCGAGAACTTTGGTGGGGTATGGTATACCTTTCAAGGATCGTTTGACCAAATAGAGCCGTTGCTCAATGGTGCATCTGAGAACTTTGGTGGGATATGGTATACCTTTCAAGGATCGTTTGACCAAATAGAGTCAATGGTGCATCCGAGAACTTTGGTGGGGTATGGTATACCTTTCAAGGATCGTTTGACCAAATAGAGCCGTTGCTCAATGGTGCATTCGAAAACTTTGGTGGGGTATGGTATACCTTTCAAGGATCGTTTGCAGTCTTAAGGAAGTATCATCTACAGGAATCAAACTGACGACGTGCTTTCAACGTGTTCACGAGTGCCAGCCTGACCAGCTAAACTAACCAGTTAGACAGAGCAAATGCATGATAATTAAATGGACTCCATTGGTAAGTTGATAGACGTATCTTTCGCTCACATGCATATAGATGGACGTATACAAAACATACACATGTTTAAGGCCCACATAATTTTGTAATATTTTTTATATGCACAACGATTGATTTTCATACTGTAAGAAAATGGGCACAAGTTCAAAGGACATTATTTAGAATACTTGCTTAATGAAACACTCAATACCACTAGGGAGTTATCATCTTGCTTCTACATGCATTTGAGGTCGCTTCAAAGCAGGGATATCACATCGCTGCTTGGGCATCAGTGAACTTTAGTTGGCAATAGTGTAATGCACTAACAAACAAGTGAATAGCTGAAATAATTGTAGCGCATGTGAGGGGCGGTTATATATATATATATATATATATATATATATATATATATATATATATATATATATAGTCATTCTTATATTATTTTTCCAAGAAAGGTGATTTTACCTTTTAATTTTGTTAATTCCTACAAAGGGAGTTGACAGTTTTTGTTTTGTTATCTAAGTTTGAAGGGATCTGAAATCATTGGTAACTAAAATCCACAGTTTTAACAAACTATAGATTTCAGCATCAACCCCTCAACATGGATCTCAAATCCATACTATGTTGTGCAAGACATGGATTTGATGTGAGACCCATGGGCAGGCTAGTGTTGGATCTCAAAACCATAGACATAAGATCCGGGGTGGGCTGGGATCATCATGATCCATGATCACCCCGGATCTTAAGTCCAGGGTAGTCAAACGCAACCTTAATTTTTATATTTGATTTTCAAGAACCCTAACCACTTTGTCTATCTCTCATCATCTTCTTTATTGGGCCTCCTTAGAACTGTATGGAATCTTGGTGATATATATACATATATATATAATATTGACATTAGTTATAGCTGCTGCTAAGAAATAATCAATATATTGAAATTAGTTATAGTTTATGGTAGCTTTGGTGATAATTTATGATTCTTTTGAAAATAAATTTTTAAACTTTAGTCATTCTGCATCTTTCTCTCTCACACACACGCATATAAATATATCACTTAGATGGGACGATCTCCGAATGCTTAATAAGGAAAGGGGAATGGATTTTAGGTAAAAGTATTATAATTAAGAAGACGATGTGTTTGAAATTTGTCTAGTGAAGGAGGGACTATACATTGAGCGACAACACGAGCATCTTTTAAGCCGTTCATTCATCCCCTACCTATATATGAAACTTGTTTCGGTAAGAAAAAAGAGAGGAAGGGAGAAAGGAGAGTGCAGAAGCAGTGAAGCTAGTCCAAACTAGTGGAAGCTGGTCGTCTGTAAGAAGGAAAGGATTCAGAATTAAGAAGTTTACGATCAAGAAACGATTGATAGATATCTCATGGCCCGAGGGAAGATCCAGCTGAGGCGGATCGAGAACGCCGTGCACCGGCAGGTTACCTTCTGCAAGCGCAGAGCCGGGCTGCTGAAGAAGGCCAAGGAGCTGTCTGTGCTCTGCGATGCCGATATCGGCCTCATCATCTTCTCCACCCACGGCAAACTGTACGAGCTCACCACCAACGGGTTAGTGGCGACTATTCTTCTTCCTCTTTAACTCCTTTACCCAGAAATTTAAACCTCTCTCTCGCTTTACTTTCGTACTTTGGTGTTGATAACTTGTCGCCGGCTTTTTTCTATCTCCACTTGCAGAGAGTCAAGTCAAGATTGCTTTCTCTGAAATTTCACAACAAAGAGCCCGAAGTTTTGGGCTGTCAGAAAAAGCAGTCAAGAGTTCAAATCTCATAAACACCCCCAAGCAGAGGTGCAGGCGTCTCATGCACCAAGCGTGATAACTCATGTAACAGATGCAAAACGATAAATAAGAAACAAAGGTTCTCACGTACACCTAGCTAGGTTAAAGCCTCCAACTTTAAGGATGTCTAAAGTTCGATACCTGGAGTCAGCTTGAAGATGGGATAAAGAAGTGAGCATGAGAGGAGAAAGGTCTCATGTAAATAAGCAAGCAACTGTGTTAAGACATAGTTTCCATTAAATTTTTTGACGGATGGGTGATCAGCTTTTATTGGGCATACTTCTTAATTTTGTTAAAAGTTCAGTCTTTACAATCTCTAGGTTGCCATCAAACATGTGTTTCAACTGATGGAACACTTCATGCAATCAAACGCATCTTAAAGGAATAGATCCATTAACTGGCTGTCATGCAGGTGCTAGAACCCTAATTCCCATTATTACCAGCTTTCAGAGGTGGCTTAAATATGAGATTAGAACCATCAGGCTGTATGAATATTGGTTCTTCCTTTCGAAATGGTGTGTTTGTTGCTTGGGAAACAAGATCAAGTTGGTAGGAGCAAAATGATCCCTTCTTAAACCTATTTCTACTATTTTTATTGAAAGAACTCCTCTCTCTCTCTGTGTGTGTGTGCATATATATATATATTGTGAATCATCTGTTGATTATATGCATAAACTGTGGATCTTAGCTTACCTTTCCTAATGATCTTAACATTTAATTTGTTTAACAATGGAAGGACTATGGAAGAGTTGATTGAGAGGTACATGAAGTCAACTCGGAGTTCATGCATGGGAGAAGTTGGATCAATTGCCTGTTCCAACCAGGTATGTACCATAAACACCATTGACTGGAAGCATCGTGCTGTTGGTGTTTGGCGATACTGACTTCCTGATCACTAAGGCGCCAAGTGCTCATACATCTGCATGTTTATATTCTGCATTAACTCCCACATGCTGAAAACATTCACACAACAGAACAAGCAAACATCTGCAACAGCAGCTAAGAAAAGCTTCACTGTGTTTTTTTTCTTCAATTTTTTCTAATTGGAGCTCAAACCAGACGGCTAAACCAATCATAGTTTTAAGCCCATTTAGATATAAACAACTGTGAAATATGACAGTTTTGGTTAACATTTTACATTGGAAATGTATGATGGATGCCCTTAAGGCTAAAGGATTTCTATGATCCTCATAAGAGTTTCAAAATTGCTTGTTGATACCCATCTCTTCTTGATGCAGGAAGGGCAAAGAGATATATCCATGACGAAGCAGCAGATACAGTTACTGCAAAAGGGTCTCGTGAGGTAACTAAGTAATTCCCCAAAAGCTTTGCTACAAGTCCAAAAAATTCAGTAGCTAACGAATTAACTATAGAATATGTGTCTGTGTGTGTGTGAAGTAACTAAGCAATTCCCCAATAGCTTTCCGAGCTACACCAAATTATTAAGTAGCTAACAAATTAACTACATATATGTGTGTGTGTGTGAAGTGTCAACTATGTTATTCAACTTTTAACTGTGAGATACAGGAGTTCACTTTTCTCACGGGTATTTTTCCTCTTCTGTAGAAGTACCTAACAGTGCAACTTTCTCTATTTAATGGCTTAAAATTAGTTAATACTAATATATATATATATATATATATATATATATATATATATATATATATATATATATATATATATATATATATATATATATATATATATATATATAGAGAGAGAGAGAGAGAGAGAGAGAGAGAGAGAAAGAGAGAGAGAAAGAAAAATGTGTTGGGTTCTAGTTCACCAGCATATATATGTTTTCAGCTACATGATGGGAGAGGGAATGGGGAACATGACGCTGGAAGAGCTGCAATCGTTGGAAAAGCACCTCCAGCTGTGGATCTGTCACGTACGATCAATGAAGGTGATCTAATTGCTACACACACACACACACATATATATTTATTTATGTATTGCTATATATTTTTTTTTGCTGTAACTACAAATTTCGTATGATCTAATTTGATAACTTAATCCATCTCAGGATGAAGTCATGCTCCAAGAGATTCAAGTTCTGAGAAACAAGGTATGAAGATATTCTTAATTAACTCTCTTACATCTACTTCGTGGTTCCTGTGACTTCCTGGTTCACTAGAAACGTTGCCCGTTAATTAATTGCAATAAAATTGCAACCAAGTTTCCATAGGAACTGATTTGCAGGACTATTCATGAAGTAATATCAAGGTTCGTGAATAGAATGAGTGAAGTTATTGATTTGGCAAATCAACCGATTCACCTATGGAGCTGAATTTACTATGAATTGGCAAATATATATATATATATATATATATATATATATATATATATATATCATTAAAAAATAATAAAATTAATTTACGAATTGTTAAGATATTTTCAGCACGTTTAAAAGATAGTGGCATGTGGAACTCTTGAATCGGCCACCGAATCGGATCTTACCTCTAATAGCAGTGCTGGTTTTGCGGTGTACAAGACATTGATTTTTGAAAAGCACGCGCTAAAAGGTGATGCCTAGAGCCATGAGTCCTGAATTAATTAGCTGGAACTTGTTTTTGAAAAGAAAAGAAGATGTGATCAACTTGTTAATATGAAGACAACATGTAGAAAATATATGACAAAGGAATCATTGCTAGAAATCAAATCAGAAAATCTCAGACCACTTCAGAAACAAGAAACTTAAGATATGAAGTGATTTGAGTTCCGAAGTGTTTCAACTATTACTTCAGAACCTGGTCTATTAAAAAAAAATATATAAAAAATCTCAAATTACTTGAGAATCAAGGTCTAAGGTAATCAAATCCCCCTATCGTATTAATGCAAACCGAAAAACTTGCTCTACACAAGACATGTTTACTGTAAATGCTGGAAACACATATTGCAAGTTAACTTTGCAACTTTTCTTCAAGTACTAACAGAAAAAAGAGTTAGTGCACAAGGGGCATCTCAAATATGTACAAATTCATGTAGTTAGGAATGGACATTATATGCCATTCTTGGGAAAAAGTACTACTGAACTGTCATGGCCTTTATTACAGCTATATCTTTACCAAAATAATATTGATACAAACAGCTTCTATAACAAAAGTTAGCATACAGGTAAAGTAAAACCACAAAACAATGTGGATACTTAAAAAAAATATGTAATGACTTAATGAACCAGTACTATTGCAACAACCAAACTTAACTGAATTGAATTGAATTGGTAGCAAACCAATTGTACTTTGAATTAGTGGTCATTATAAGGAGTGCCATGTGACATTTTTTACTAATTGAAAATATATTGAAGGTCTTTATGATTTTTTTTATACTTTTTTATTTATTTATTTTTACAATTAAGGTAAACAGATAGCTACCAGACACACATATACTAGACATTTGGGGGCCTTCAGTTCTAAGGAGATCAGAAGGTAAAGACTAATTTGTAAATATGAAAGCCAAGCTATTTTTTCAAAAGTCCAAAATAGAATGGACTGAGTTTTCCTTAAAAGAAGCTTCTTGTCTCCTCTGAGGGTTGTCTTAGACTCTTGAAAAAACAATTTGAATTTTATATTGCAACTTAATCTTCACTGCCTGATCTGATTAGAATCAACTGCTCACATGATTCTGATCGAGTCTGGTATATAAGAGCCTTAACTGCTTGTTTAATGTTTTTTGCGGATTCACAAATGATTCAGTTAAATTCCTGAACTGGCTGAATTCAATTCAACGTTCAATTATTATAGCACTGATGAACAATGAGAAGATGTTTTAGTTTGAGATATTTATTAGTTTTCTTTGATGACAAGGTATATATTATTTATTTACAAAAGGAGTTTGCGTACAAATATTGATCCCGACTGTAGTATGCTTAAGCAATACATAGACTATGTACCTCTATTTTGCTTCCTGCTTTGAAATTATTTCTACTCCTGCAATGTATATTAAGTGAAGTTGTAGCTGAAATTTGAATTGGGTTTGAAGGAGAACATACTCAAGGCAGCAAATGAAGTTTTGCGAGAGAAGGTACGCAGTCTTCTCTCTCGCATTGAAATCATTAAAGAAACAATGCTCCCATTGTTTACTAGTTCTATTAATAGATCAAATATGGATGCCCACTTCCTAGTTAGATAGAGTGTATGAAATTCATATGAGTTATTCATGCCAAAAGTTTTTGAAGTGTCATAATTTTGTTGCAATGTTCTATTTTAAATTATTTAAATTTAGAGGCTTTATATACATATTTTCCTACATCTTTCAGTGAAGACGAACAGTTTTAATTTATTGCTAGATTTAACATGACGAGAAAATGTTGGTAGAATGTTATGATTATGCAGGATATTGGGAAATCCATGTGAAATTGAACTTGAGACATTAAGGAAATCAAGTTGAGAACATATATTCCTTGTTCTAGTTAGATTTATGACATCATCTACCCATGATGGAAAAGATCCAGAGCTCTTAACTCCTTTCTTTTGTGATTAGCAAGCTTAACAACCCACTTCCATGTTTTGAAGAATTGAGTTCAGGAGCACTATGAAAGATATAAAGAAAGTTGAACAGCAGTGGCGGAGCTTGAAATTTTTGGCGATGGGACACTGTTATAAAAATTCTCATTTCTGAAGGGGCACAACATATATAAATAAGCGAATAATTATAAGATATATATATATATATATATATATATATATATATATATATATATATATATATATATATATATATTGTTGGCGTGGGCAACTACTACGCCTGCCTATATGTAGCTCCATTACTGCTGAATTCTTAGGTGCAACAAGCTATATGGTCGGCTCCCTATGGAATGCCCCAACGAGGAAAATATATCCTTTAACTATAACTATTTTTTTCCGAATTTGGCAATAAATGTCCTAATTTAATTGTTAAGAGGCCTAGGGCCTAATGCTCAAAACATCAACAAGGCACTGAACATTCAACAAAATCTTCGTTTAATTGTGCACCACTTTGAAAGTTGCTAGTTTCTAGCACGTTCAAGACATTGATGGTTTACACTCATCATGGATGGGAAAAAAACATGAGTCATTGCTTTTGTATTGGATTTGCTTCTGATTCATATCAAATAGGCACTCTTATTTTCTTAGATTTAGCAAATGTGTCTGTTGTCTTTATAATGTCCTAGAGAAATGTAACAATGGGAATTCTTGGTGCAGATAATAGAGCAGACTGGCATCTACAATGCGTTCCAAATGATGGAAGACATTCCATATCCACTCACCATAGAAGACCAAATATTTCATATATGATGATGTATGTTAAATGCAGCTTAATAGGCAACATATTAGATATGTTATGTCACTTTTGAGCGTTATACAACTTCATATCCATGTGCTCTCTCTCCTACTTCTCTCTTTTTTGTTGGCTGTTTTTTTTCCTGCTTTGTACTTGGGTGACTTCTTGTCACCAAGCTTTTGTTAATGATTTTCCATTTGGTTGGCTTTATCTCTCTTGCTCTCTCTCTTTTCCCCTCTTGGATATGATGTCTTGAGAAGCCAAGCCCCCCACTTTACTCTTCAGTTTGTGCAAGGAGTTGACGCCCATGCTAGTACTTAAACCAGCAACTAGCCTTCTAGCTACCAGCCACCGGCCCTAGCCGGTGTACTAAATCCCTCAGAACTCTTATATATATGTGTATACATACATATATATATATATATATATATATATATAATCATTAGGTGGAACACATAAAGTAAATAATATGTTCAGAAAAATGCATGACAACTCATCTTCGAGAGGAGGAAATAGAAATTAAATCATGAAAAAATCGCTTCCCCTTTCTAAACTTGCCTCTTCTTTTGTATCCCCAAACTTTATCACTTACTCCAGTGTAAGGACTTTCAATCTCCATGGCATTAAAGCACAAGAAATTTGAACCAATTTCAAAGTTGCCTTGGGACACCTTTTACCATGTTTGAATGATGAAAAGTACAAATGAAACAAATTGTCAGTCTCCATAATTTTTCTCTATAGTTCGAGTACACTCTTTAGGCATGTTTGAACAAATAGAAGAAGTGTCTAGAGACGCATTTTGGGACGTTTGGCTTTAAAAATGCAAGACATTTTCAAACATTGAGGTGCTCAGTGTCATTATCTTAAAATTGAACTAAATTGTGGTACCTTTGATGTGGAAGAGAGAGTGCTGGAGTCTTGATATGTCAATGGATCGAATTTGAATCATATATAATTTTAACAATATCGATTTTTTTGGATATTCATATACTTGAATTCAAATTCAAATCGAAACATGAATGAGAAGTTAAATCATCTTATTTTTACATTGATATCCAAATCCAAATTCGAATTCCAATTGTGGATCGATTCTGGCCGATTTTCTAAATGTGAGAGCATTGAATATAGAATAATTATTTAAAACTAAATCCAATCTGAATCCAATCAGATATTTATGTACATCTGAATCCAAATCTGATCAGATGTCATTTCTTACATCTAAATCCGATCCGATCTTTTAATCGAATATTACATTTTTTTTTCTATATATGTCTTTCTCGGAATGGTTTGGTCGGATATCCAATTCAAATGACTTCCCTATAAGCACACCACCATTATTTGTACAGTTAAAATTGTAAAACTTGCTTACTTCTTAATGTTCATATTGAAAGCGAGTTTTTTAGTTTTTTGCGCCACTTTTAAGCACCCCATATATAAACCCTACATTTCCTTTTAAACATTAAAAGTTTTCTACCAGTTCATACATAAGGAATTTTCTCCCAATTCATGTGTGTAAGGAATTTAAATGTCAATACTTTTCTTTCAGTTCATATTCATGCAATGCCCAAGACCATGGTTTTTCTAAGTTTCAACAAATCAAGAAGACATTTTTTATATTTAAATTTGATGTTGAGGAAACAAATTTGGCAACAAAGTAAATAGAGATTCAACATTTAAGAAAGAAGCTAAGGTATTGATCTCTAACACAACCTTTAGTTAATGTGTTTGATCTCTAACACAACCTTTAGTTAATGTGTCTTCCTCTTCCAACTTTGCTTTTTAAATAATTGCAATGAAAATTGACACCAATTAAAATATGCCCTTATCTAAAAGACCATTTAAAAACTGTTGATTTACATCAAATTGAAAATTTTGCTAACTAAATTATGCAATTTCGGCCAATATGGTTCTAAATGGTTTCAAACCTTGCCATTGGGTGAGAAAGTTAAAAAACAAAAGAAAAAATCAACCTCTTGTTTTCTGCATGACGTTTAACAATGGGTTTTGGATCTGTTATCATCTATACTACTAACTATTTTGTGTATTGATCATCAATACTTTTTTCCTTAGTTTTTATATGATTGATAACGATGAGAATTTGCTTATTCCATGGAAAAGTTTCGAAATCTCCACTATTCATCTTTTGTCTACGTGATATTCTTTACTTAAAATGGTCTATGCTTTTTTTTGAAAACTTAACATTGGAAATGTGAAATTATTGATTTTGTGAGCAATAGTGCCTTTGCATAGTTATTATGAGTTTCATGGGGAGGCATTTCATTTACCCAGAAACGTAGAATTTTAGAATCAAAACCCTCATTTTTTTAAAAAAAAAGTATTGTTAAACAAACAAAGTATTTTGTTTTTAGAATTAGGAAATTGAAACCTGAAACTTTGATTCCAATCCAATTTGAGAAGGAATTATGATTCTGGAATTTTCATTTTTGAATCGAAATCCCAAATCTCATCAAACACCCCAACACCCCCCTTAGTTTCTGCATCCTTGGCATCTTCTCCTTTTATAATAAGAAAAGGTTTGCATTTTGATAACCTAAAAATCATGATGATCTTCATGGTAGATAGGAACCACTGACTGTGAGAGATTAACCAAGTTTTATTGGTTGCTATGCCTAACCATAGTGCAAAATTATCAATATTTTTTTTGCTTCAAAAGTTAAACCTGCCAACCACAATGAAAGCCAGAATTCACTAACTCCCACTATCATCAAAAATGACTTTTATGTGGTATCCTGATGCATGATATTATAATCATCGAGGAGATAGCATAGCTGGTCGGGTTGGTGCATAGTTAATTCTTATAAGTATCATTCTTCTGGATTAATTTTATAGGAGAAGTATAATCCTGTGGTCTGGAAGGCTCCAACTTTTAACCCCGTTTCTGATAATTGCGGATAAGCTCTGGAGCAATTGAGTAATTATCACCGACTCCGGCCAACTCCGCCCACCGGCGACTTGTCCGGCAATTCAAACGGCGCGTCTTCAGGAGCTTCAATGAAGAAACCCAAAACAAAATAGTGAAAAGAGAGAGAGAAGTCGAATAGAGTTCCACAGGTTCTGCCGGAAAAACAGCTTCCTCCGTTCTTGCTGGAACATAGGCCCCCCTTTCAGGTAAGCTATCGTTCCTATCCGGCTTTTTCTTTTTTCTGTTGCTATTCTCTTTTCCGGTTTCTTTTTCCTGAGCAAAGCCAAGCTCTGCGCTGTTGATACTCAGTTGCTAATGTAGTAGATGCTTTAAGACTTGCCAGTGAACAACGAGGCAAGGGGCGGTGGAAGAGTACAAGCAACAAAAAGCAAGGAGAAAAACTATCAGCAAATCAATTGTAGACAGAGCAATCTGATAAAGCAGCCCGAGATACGATATGTTAAAAAAAATCATCTTTTTGGGGCCTTCCCTGAAAGCAGAAGCGGATTGCTGTTTTCATCTTGTATCTTGTCCTTGTGGATATTTTTATTTACATTCGGTTTTTAAATTCATGATTTGAATCCGGCTTTTATTTTCACATTCAGATTCATTCGACTTTTAGATGCACAATTGAATATGAACCATATTATGAGAGATAAAGAACCGATCTGCAAAATGAACAGATGTTGCATTTAGGATATCTATGTGAATCTGAACCCAAATATGGACCTGAATCTTTTTCCAATCAGTTTTTTTTTTTTTTTTCATCAGTAGAATATGATCTATATATGAAACAAACACAATGTTTTTCAGGAAACCTGTTTGAAATCATCGATATATATACTTTAACGGCTTCACGAGATATAAGGAGAAAACCCTTAGAGGTCGTTTAGCAGTTGCCATGAATCTATCTTAAAGATTAAAGCAGATTCAGAACACTAGAACTAGGTGCCCATGAATATGCCTCAATTTTTAAAGCAGGTTCTTGAAACGCTCAAAAAGTGTTAAAACGACCCTTCAAGCTTCAATTAGTCAAACCCTAAAAATCAATCAAAATAGAAGACGACAATGAAATAGAAAAGAACTCCAATGAAGTTAATTAAAAGAAAAACAAAGGGGCTTGATTAGATGTGTTTAGGTTGGGGTCTACATTTGGTTTAAACCTGATCTGACGATCCACATCCCTATACGTCCGGTTCATGACTTTCAACTTTCAAAAATTTTAATAGGATATTGTTTTTAATCCGACATTGTATCCGATTTTGGATTTCAATATGTTAAAGAAAATACAAACCCATATTTAAATTTCACTCTGTATCAACTTTCGATATATTTTGATCAAATTGAGTAAGAAGAATCATATGCTGCATGGGTATCTGAATTCATATCATATGTAAATTAAGGTAAAATTTTGATGCTGATCTAAAATTCCTTTTATACCTCAAATTTAAAGTTGGATTAATTTTATTTGGTTAAGGTGGAATATTTGTAGTTACAAAATCTAAATTCACCCACATTTTTCACAAAAATGTCTTGCTATCTCTCATACAAAGGTATGCACATTACCACCATAAGTTTTAAGTAAGATCACAATTTATCAGTTGGCCATATATACACCACATATGGGCTGCCCCTTAATATTTCTTTATTTTCAAATTAGCATTTTGAAATATTTTCTCTACTATATATGAGTGCCCCTTCGGATATGAAAATTTGTGAATGAGTGCATCTCCAAAAAAAATTTCTACCTCCGCTACCAATATATGCCCCTCCTACTCAAATACAGCAATATCTCGCAATTCTCGTTGCACTATCATTTTGACAGATTCTATTCTACCCTCTCTAAAAAATGCACTAAAGCTGCATGTGCATAATTAATGTTGTAATTTCATAGATTAAGAATATAATCTAATAATCTAAACATTAAATCCCTTATAAAAGTATCAGGCACATATATGCATGTCATAATATTGCAAAGCCTACATTATATTTCTCACAAGTGACCTATGTCACAATGGTACGAGTATGGGTACGGGTGCGGGTATAGGTACGGGGGTATAGGTACTGGTACAATGTTTTAGTAAATATTGGTACGGCGGTATGGTGAATATTATATATTATTATATATTTTTAATTCAAAAAATTAAAAAAAAAAATGATATCATCACATTAAGACAATGTTCCTTTCAAGAATCCATAGATAATCTCATAAATAAAAAAAAAAAACAAAACTTTTTAGGCATATAGTTTAGATCTAATTCCAATCCGAAACCAGATCCAAAAGTACCAGGCCATACCGCCATAGCAGCCATACCGTTACCGCAGTACCAGCGTACCGGTAAGGGTACTCCACCAAATGTGGCGTACCACCAAATGTGGCGTACCACTGTGACATAGCAAGTGACTTATGTTAAGGCACCGGGTAAAAAACAAATTTTGTCGGAATAATAAAAAAGATCAGGCCAGATAATATGCGCAAATGTTTGTCATTAAATTTTTGTCGGTTTTTTTTTTTTGTTCCTACAAAAAAGTTCTATTTTTTTAATTGATCAAAGGTGCATTTGTCATTAACCATATTTTCTTGATGCACAGTGAAGACAAGTAAGAGTAAGGCGAGTGAGTAGCCAAGAGAGATTTAATACTCTCAAGTCAGTGTTCGTGTATTTTTGTTGGAGAATCATACGCTTTTCAAGCACTATTAAGCAATTTTAAAAGAAATTGAGTCTGCCTGTGTCATTTGATGATCATAAGCCTATACGAGGAAATAAAATACGTGCTTAACCTCGAAAATAAAAGGTGAAAATATAATTATAATAAATCTACAACGGAGAGAAACATAACGTTCAAATGCGTGCACGTTATGGTTATAAAACATTTTAGTTCCATATCAGAACTTGTTACCATTTAAAATATCTTGAAAAATTATAATCTATCTAACTGTCTAATCTCTGCCTAAAATCCATACATGTCAATCTCTTTTCTCCCTTCTTCCTCCTCCATTGCTCTGCGACGTTTCCTTAAGTAGTCCTTCTTCTATGCAATTAATTAATGGCATTAAGCACATTAACAGTACTCATAAAATTTTCAATTCTCATTAAACCATGGGGAGTGAATGTTGTAATGAATTACCAGGCGGTTACTTGATCACAGAAACTGTATAAATACATGGTTTAGAGAAAAACATTTCAGTGACCAAAAAGCAAGCAGAAGCAGAAGCAGCAGAAGCAGAAGCAAACAACAGCTAGCAGAGGCAAGATGATGAAGATGACCAAGGTGCTGTTGCTGGCCTTCGTGGTGTTGGCTCCATTGGCCATACAGCAGGCGAGGGCGAGGGCGCTGGAGGCGAGCGGTCCAGAGGCAGGCGGGCCCGAGTCAGCAGAAGCAGAAGAAGTCCTGACTAATCAAGTAAAGGCCTTTCTTGGTTGCCTGGACGGATTGGCTGAACACGTTGACGAGTTCTTCGTGAACTTGGGGCAGGGAAAGTACCTCGGGGAGCTTGCCTGCAAGGTTCTGGCAGACAAACCCCTGTGCCTGGACACCCTCCATTTCCTGCTGGACCTTGTCCATTATGAAGCCGGAGACGTACATGCTGCCTGTGGGCTGCCGGGTATCAGCCCCGCCGATGCACCAATTCCCACCATCTAAGCAAATCTAATGTGTTTTACATTTCAGTCTGCTGAAATGCTTAGATCTCATCCATGAAAAGGAGGATCAATCTTTGTTCATGCATGGTCAATTAGCTTGTTATCTGCAGTTGAAGGGGGATATAATGACAATAAGTTTCTTGATTTCTACAAAGAGTTGAGTTGGTGATAATTAATTGGAAATATGCATACGACCTTTTCTGTTTTTTTGTTTATATTTTGCCAAGATCAGGTCAAAAAGGGCCATTAAAGAGCTAGGAAGCGTCGTTAAAAGTTTTACTGACACTGCTTGTAGCTAGCCCGGTTAGAAACGCTATCGAACATCATTTATGCCATGGATAATTTAAGAGCAAAATGTGCACTTGTCAAAGAATTAAAGAAGAAAAATTGACTGGCAAAAAAAAAAAAAAGGGTATGAAAAACATCTTAATATTCTTGCATCAATAATATTCAAAAACAAACCTTAGGTGATTTACTAACTTAAATTAGGGCGCAGTGGCAAAACCAGGATATTTTGGCTGATGGGCACTTGAATCACCAGCACAGGCCTGATGTGGGCGGCCGGCCCACACCAACCCCGATGAATCTTAAACACTGCTGGGATTAATTAACATGACCAAAAGATTGCAGAAATGGCTCTAAGTTCATCTGTTTGTACTAACTAACATCGTCAACTATATACAGACATGTTACCCTTTTTTTTTATCAATGTCTAGAATAATTTATTAATACAAGCTAGGAAATTGTTCAAGGAAAACTTAATTATTTACTGATTTAGTATCTAATTTGCAAAAAAAAAAAACAGTATGTGCGTGGATTCGTTTGTTAATAATGCATGATGGAAAATCTTTGGTATGTGTTTTGACAATATGGTGAAGTATTTATTCGTGTTTTTCGATGTTGTGCCTAATCTTTATGTGATTTTTTGAAAATTTTCTCATTAATTTTGTTGGACGAAGAGACTTAGGGGGTGTTTGAAAATTAATACCAGTTTCTAGTTAAAAAGAGGCGAAAATAGACCTTCCAGTCTTTGAGCCTATGTTAAAAGATCTAAGATAGGTTTTCAAGAATTTGGTCTTTGAAAAATTGGAGTTCAATGTGTTGTTCATGGTTTGGGAGTTTATATTGGGAACCCAGCTGAGTTTGTTGCATAAAAAAGTTTGAAGAAAGTTTTTTTTGTTTTCCCCCTTTTACTGAAGGCAAGAGTAGTAGTTTATCTTGCTAGTCCATGGCATAACTTGGTTTGTGCCCCTTCATTAGAAATATGTTGTTTTATCGTCTTTTTTTTCTGTGTTTTTCTTTCCAATTTACTTTCTTTTTTTTTTTTAATAATAATCTACTTGTGTGATTAAATGCAAAGGAGAAATATTTAGACTTGAGTAGGTAGTTTGTGTGGTGAGCTTAATTGAGTTACACTGATTGATTGATTAAGTTATTTTTTTATATGTGGCCTTTTTCAAATATGTGTTTCAAGAACATAATACATCTTCTTCTTATCAAACACCCTTTCAAGGAGATCTTGCAGTACTCGAAATGACACAGATGAATTAAGAAGTTGCAATCAAATCAGCTTTATGATGCAGCCAATAGGATTTTGCATTAATCCCGAGCCCCAAAAACCGAACAAAATTGAAGATGCCATTAACGGAACAGAGAATGAATTGAATCGAAACAAAATCAAAGTGTCTGAATGTAAGAAATATTCAAAGCAGATCCTGTACTCCTTATCAGATGCATTTGTTTAGGTTCGGGACGCAGTTTGTTGTGTTCAAACATGTTCTACCGATTCACATTAATGCATACGCAATTGGGTTCGTGATGTTAAAAGATTTCACCGGATATTATTGCTTAATCTAATTGCTTGGAACCTGATTCTGGACTCCAATATATTAAAAATACAAAATCATATTTTGATTTTACTTGTTAACTGTTATCAAATTTCTGATATTCATCCAATTCAGTAAGAAAATTAAATCCTATACCACATTGGCATCTGATCATTAATTGCTTATCTTATATACGGGAATTAATGTCTTATTGAATCCAAGCGTTCAAATTTATCAGAATTAAAGTGACTGTATTCTAAGGAAATTAAATGCTCGAAACCTTAACGAAACTTCAACAAATCGGTTTCTAGGACGACAAATTAAACTTCATAAGTTTCTTCTTTTATTGTCCCTCTTTGCGTCGCTTACATAGAAATAAATGCTCTCAAGGACGTTTCTGTTCATGGGCATTAGATATACGTCCGTTCTACGGTGAGAAAATATACAGGCATCTGAAAGATCAGGCCAAAGTTCAAAAAATTTGATCTGGTAACCAGTCAAGATGAAGATGAGCATGATCAAGGGGTCGCTGTTGGTCGTGCTCGTGTTGGCTCCATTGGCCACGCAGCTTGCCTGGGCTGCAGCAGCAGATGAGGGGAAGAAACCAGAATGGCTGCTTCCAGGATTCCCCTCCTTCCTCCTGCCCGTCCCCTTCTTGGAGATCATCCAGTGCATCTCCTCACTCAAAGCCTACGGCAGCGAGATTTTGGGTTTCATCCAGCACCGGACTCCTATCAGCGAGCTTGCCTGCGACGCCATCAGGGGCCTGCCGGCGTCCTGCACCGACGGCCTCCATCAGTTGCTCGGCATACCATTCGACCAGGCGATCGCCGCCATCTGTGGAGCTGCTCCTCTGCCACCTCTCTAGTCGACAACCACCATGGTTGGTCTGCCTGGAACCCGGACCGGGAAGGGAGAAAAACTGATTGATTATCTAGACGGTGGAGTCTCTTTGTTCCTATGCTTTTAGTTGAGCTGTGTTCTTTTAGTATGCCGGAAATTGTATTGGTGCATGCTTTCTCCAATAAAGTATTCAATAAGAGTTCTCAACATCTTTGTTTTTTTTTTCTCTTCTTTTGGCGGTTTAATTTTTTTCAAACTTTTGATCGGTTCCAATAAAACTCAGACCTGAATTGATCATCTCCTACAGCGTAATATACGAAGCCTCTAATTTATTTTATAGGGCGTTTGATAGCCCAAGATTTAAGATCCTTAAGATTTGAGAACTGTAGATTTAAAATCGAACTCTTCCCTTACTTTAAGAACTTTAGTTTGATGAGCAATTTCACTATGGATCTTTTGTTACATCAACAAAAGCATGTCATGGGAGATTCATCACATCACCATGGATTTAAAATCTAGAGTAATCAAAAGCCTCCTAGAAATGACGCCATTGTAGAGACTTGATCCAAGGTTTTCAACTTAACGCACTTCACACCTTTCTCTAATTAGCCCCTAACTTCACGAAATTTGAGAGCTAATTTCTTTTTTATTTTACTAATTAAAATAGCCTTATCAATCTATTTTTTGACCTCCCCAAAAAGTCATTATTATCCAAGTAATAAAATTTTGCCACCTTATAAGTAACTTGGATTAAAAAGTAAAAAAGCTTTGTTAAATATGGTTAATTAAGCTTAAAGGGGACAGAGACATTCGTTAGGAAAAATATATGACCACCACTTATGGCTTGGGGACGGAAATGAACAGTGGGTTACTGCTTATGGTGAAACTGGTATTGGTTACTGGAAACGACTAAAATATCCCTATTATTCTTGTGAAAGGCTTATTATGAAAACTCTCCCTTAGAAGGACAAAAATGGAAAAACAAGAAAAAGTAGTCCCGAACACGGGACGGTGTGTTCCACCCCAAGCATGCACCACCAGATTCATTATCGCATGTCAGATTCAATACTTCGTCCATCCATCGGATTGAATTCAATAAGGATGACAAAGCAAACCTAATTATGGTGGAAAATACTTCAATTATACCACAACAAACTTGGATGTTAGGGTCCAATGTCAACACGAAACCAATTTATACATTCGGTACTTATAGTCTTAGTGCAACCTAATTTGAGTCAGTAAGGAGTTCTATATATATATATATATATATATATATATATATATATATATATAAAAGCCCAATAAGAAGTTCACTAAAGATCGTCAGTGGAAAAAAAAATTGCGCCACTTAGGTCGTCACTCCAGTTACCGTCCTGAAAGTTATAGTGGTTCGAACTGTGACCAAAACGTTCCTACTAAATCATCAGTAGCACATTTTTGCGCCACTGGTTCTAAGGTTTCTTTTTTTTTTTAGTTGTCCATTACAACTAAAGTAACAACTGTCTGACAAAAAACAACCAATTCAAATGCTGAGGTTATTTCTATTTCATCAATCGACAAGCCATCCTCCACGTTTTCATCTTTTTTCTTTCCAATTTCGCTTTGTTTCAAGTTACAAAAAGAATATACAAAGTGGCAAAGATGCCACCAGCAGGCAGAACCTCACAACGTAGTTTTCCCTTCTCCTATCTCTGTTTATGTCCTCACTCCACTTGTCCTTTTCTCTAAACTCGTTCTGGATGCAGAAATTTTCTGCATACTTACCGCATCATCGAGGCTACCATTGGGTCTATAAGGCAATTCACCACAGGCCTGATGCTGCAAACCCAGCAAATGGCTGTTGCATCTTCCCTAGCATGAGACTCTGCTTCTATATGTCAAGGACCATGCTGAGAAGCCTATTCACCTCCACAGAAAAAGGTTGTACCACCTCGTTGTTGTAGATGTGAAAATTAGCAAGCCTACTGGTACCAATGGCTTCTCTGAGTGCATAGAACATTCTGTTATCCGCCTTTGCAGAGAACGACATGTGCTGCTCCATGCTGTGATAGGAGGATCACCTAAAATCAGTAACTCTGGAGCCACTAGAGATCAGCAAACCAGAATCAGTCAAATCAAATGAGCCTCTCGGTGTTTTGGTTCCATCCCAAAACCATAAGTGCACCTTGGAATGTCATCAAAACCTTTGTTTTCAACCCTTCTTCAGTCAAATCCTTGTCTGAACTCAATAACAAGAAAATGAATCACAATGTCTGACCACTGAAACAAAGAACATGACAACTATTCTAAATCCTTGTAAGGTTATGACCATTAAAGGAAAGAATATGTACGAAGCAAGAAATGGCCAGATAGTCTATTCGCTTTCATTAAAAACCAAAGAAAGCAGTAAAGAAGAAATTTTACGATGGCTAGAAACTTTAATCATGCCAGATAAAACACCACAGACAAGAGCCATCAAGGGACCACTTATGGGAAACGAAAAATCTCAAAGTTTATTGTCAAATGATCCAGAAATACCCAGAACATAAATTTTTAAAATGTGAAAAAGGTAAAAAATTGTGCGAGGTAAATGTTTAGGAGAGATCTCTTCAGTCAGTACTTCAATCACTACCATGAAAATAGAAAAGCTGTGATTGATTGAAGAAATTATTCTAAAGAAAATTATACAAAAGCATCGACAGCAATCATGAAGGAATCAAATAAAGCAAAAGCATCGACAACCATCATGAAGGAATCAAATAAAGCAAAAGCATCGACAGTCATCATAAAGGAATCAAATAAAGTAAAAGCAAGCCATCATAAGGAATCCAATAAAGATAAGGACGATTTCCACCGCACATCAATATTCGAGCGAGTGCAATATCAACCGAAGATCTCTGCCTCCGAGTTCTATAAAGAGGAACTAAAAGTGTCGTTCTCCGCAGTCACTCTCGGCTCCTTCATCTCTCTTCTCCCTAATATCCTTATGTTATTCTAAGGCCTCTCTGTAATTGGTATCAGAGCCTATAACCAGTTATTGTAAATCAGTTAGCAGAGTCTCATGGTGGCTGTTCCAGAGACTAATAGTTGACACTTATCATCAACCTCTTCGGGGATTGATGAAATATCTGTAAGTATGCTTATTTCAGTTATGGAATAAAATTGTTAGTTTTCCTTATGAGTATGTGTTGATATTCTGATTTTCAAGCATGTGTAGAGTAGTCTTATTTTCTACTATTTGCCTAGTCGAAGTTCACCCAAGTTTGCCTATATGACTATTTGGTAAAAGATGAGCCTAAATGTGTAACCCAAGAGGGAAAGACCCCAGACGAGTACCCACAAAGGCAGAGGCCGATCGGAGAAAGTGAGATGGTCATGTCATGAGGGAAACACAGTAAAGGCAAGTCTTGAGCTGCATAGACCATATAGAAAATAATGGTTATTTCAATTCTTGCAGATCGATATAGGACACAAAGCACATACTTGAGAATGAAAATGTTTGCATTAGTCGAACAGGAAAACGTTTTACGAAAACATGGATAAGACAAAATTTGAAAAAATATTGTATGATTTAAAGCTAGTTTTAGAAAACCAAAAAAGATAAGTAATCAGTTAAATGATATATTAAGGAACATAGACCAAAAGAAACTAGAACTCCAGAAGATAGAACGTGAAACTAGAAAAGTTGTATATTTCAGACCAGATAGTTAAAAGAGAAATAAAATATTTAACAGCAATGTATAACCAAGACTTAATAATAGGTAGAATAATCACTGAATCATTTATATGAACAAATCATAATACGAAGTTGATTCAAAAAAGACTTTTGTTTTCAGACAAAAGTGTATAATACTAGTGGAAACTAATTTAAATAGGAAGTTCTTAGAACTTAACCAAGATGATATGTATCTAATACTAGATGAAGAAGAAATGAATACAAAAACAATACTAGATAGGATCCACAGACTCAATGAGGAAAATAAACCCAAGCCTAAGATAAAGACGTGGCAATATGAAGGTTGCCCTGCCGATCAAGAACAGTCGGTGCAAGGTTGCCCAGTGCGTCTGAAAGATAAAATGGACAAAATAATAAACCTGCTAGAAAAATTAATAGAAAAAATTGAGAAAAAATTTGATCAAATAAATGAAAAGCTAGATGTTGTCCTAGAAAGGAACATGAAAATTAATATGCTATAAACAAATAGTATATCAGAATCGAAAAATGAAACTGAAACTTATGTACCTAGCATATCCTATACAGAATTGATGAACCAAGAAAAAACTGAACAAATAACTGATATGAAAATTAACATGAACACAACACCAAAGGAAGGAGTAAACATAAAAGAAGAATATCCGACAAAATTTAGAACAATAAAGGAAATCCAAGTACAAATAGACATCACGATGATTATAGTAAAAGTGAAAGATGAGAAAGAATTTGGAAATCCAAGCTTAGAACAAAAACATAAGAAAATGAATGGAAACAAGGAATTTTAAATTTAAATAATACAAACAACATTTTGGAGCTCTTACAAATTTGGAAAGCCGAAATGAGTAAACATATAACAGAAAATAAAATCGATATTAAAAATGTACCAGCATATATAGAAAACTCATTTGTAGGAAACATATACCTATGGTTTGACCAATTACCAAGTTCTTCGAAAGAATCACTTAGAGCAGAAACAGATACTAAAGAATCAACAACTACGAATCCGTTAGATATTTTAGGAAAATATTTAGGATCAATAAAAGCTGAATTTTCACATTCTAATATTGAAAAGATACTTGAAGATCAAATAAAAATAAATGCTAAACAAAATACTTTAAATCTAACAATTTGTGATATGTGCTACTTAGAAGAATACATTGAAATTTTCAATAAATACTACTATCAATCAAATATTTCTACTGAAGAAAAACCAAGATACTCATACTTATTCTTTTCAAAATTACCACCGATAGTTTATGGACAAGTTATAAAAGTTTTCCAAGAAAACAAACCAAAAAAAGATACTCTAGGATCAAGGATAGATTTTTTAAGAACATGGTTTAAATCAATGTGCGAAGAATATGTTAAAACAAAGAAACTCAAGTTAATTATACAATCACCATATAAGTATTTAGAAGAGCATACAACACCACAGTTAGGATGTAAAACATATTATAAAACTAGAAAACATAAAAAAATATAAAAATAGATACCCAAAAGTTCTTGATATTGGTGTAGAAGTTCTTCAAATATGACTTGTAAATCTCTTGAAATCTTTTTCGCAAAAACTTCCTTTATTTCTGGCAATAGAATCTCCTCTTGTTGTTGGAATTCTGGTTGAACTAGTTCCTTTGTAAGTCCTATTTTTACTGCATAAAATGCAGGGATTATTCGATCTTCGAATACTTTTGCTTGTGCAACAAATATTCTTATATAGATGAGTGGGACTTTTGTTACTTCAAGGTAATGTTTGGCCGCCTTACATAATTCTGGAATTTCTTCTAGTTCTTCGGCATTGTGGGTGTAGACAGTATGGAGCAAACCATAATTGTGGACCATTTTAATTAGATTTGGATCAGTGTTTGGGTAGGCTATCAATTTGTTTATTCTTGGATAGGGTATATTGATATAACCTTTTCCTGGTTTGACATTCTTTTTTTTGGTATTCTTATTCTAGAAGTCACATACTTTTTTGAGGTTTCTTAAATAGTTGCTAATTATCATGGACTGACTTTCAGATCTTTCCTTTTGTATGGTTTCTAAGTAGGTCTGTGTCTGAGGAGGGGTAAACAGACTAGGTTTGGTCTGTATAGTGGTTTTTTGGTATCTTTGGTTAAGATTGGTATTCTTGGATCTGGGTTTAAACAATACAGTTGGTTCTTCTTGTTTGGTGGTTTCTAAGGTTTATGGTCATGTGATCACTGAATTGGATTTTGGGTTTTCTGGGATTTTTAGCCGATGTTCAATTTGGGTTTTCCATTTGAGGAGTTCTTTGATCTGGTCTTGTAAGATTGCTATCTGGGTTTGGTGGTCTTCTACCTCCATTCTTATTATCTGCACAAATAAACCATTAGTGTTATTGAGTGTTTGTGCTTTTAGCTTCAACTTCTTTTGTGTGTGTAAGTCTTGCGATTTGTATCGCATTTTACCACTTTTGAAAAGTGATCATCCATAAACGGATTTGGTACGTCTTTACCAGTAGCCGTTTGTTCTGGACTAGCTATTTTTTCTAGATCTATAAAGATCCCTGGTAAAATGGTTACCATTATTAGTATTGTTTTAGTCGTGTGCTCTTGGTGCTAAATAGTTCATTTTGTTAGTAGTACTTTCTGGTTGAGTTGTTTGGGTTTCAAACCATCTCAACTTAGCTTCGTTCGCTGGCTTATATCTTCAAGTTCCTAGATAGGCAGTCTGCATAGCAATATTCATTAGTTTTGATTACTTCAATTTCAAAATCATATAATTTAATGTTGTTGACTGGCCTTCTGATTTCCTTCTTTACGATTTAATTTTCTAATTTTGCATTTAGCCAATATTTTACTTGTGTGTTATCTGTCCTGACCTTAAACTTTGTATATACTACATAGATTTCAAAATGCGTTAGTGCATAATATAATCCTAATAGTTTTTTCCTATTTATTTCCCATTTTGCCTCATTATCTTTAAAACTTCCTGAGTGATATCTAAAAAGATATTCATTTTTATCATTTTCGTACTTATATTTTAGTACTGATCTATAGTTATATTATGAAGCATCAGATTCTATGATCCATATAAATGGTTTTTGTTCATCTGGAAATTCCAGTTTGATTTTATTGATATGTTGTTTGTCTTTTTCAGTCCAGTAATATTCCTTGTCTTTAATTAGTTTTTCTTGAAGTGGTTTACAATATTTTGCTAAATGTGGTATATATTCTCTAACTTGGTTTACTAGTCCTAAGAATGACTGTAGTTTCTTTTTAGTATCCAATTCTTCTGTTTGTGCTATTTTTTAGACAATATGAGTTTGCATTTGTATATTTGCTTTCTCTATTTCTATTCCTTGAAATTCTATTTGTTTTTTACAAATAACCACTTTATTTTTACTTATTGCTATTTCTGCTTTAGTTGCATAATTTATGAATTCATTTAATAGTTCGTAATGATCTTCTCTAGTATTGCTGAACAATAAAATATCATATGTATAAATTACATAGTTTCTTAGTCCTTTGAATTGTTCATCCATGAAACTCTGGAATTTCTTGGAGCATTTTTATATCCAAATGGTAAAACAGGTCATTCGTAAAATCCATTGTTTATCTTCATTTTCAAGTTTTAAGTGGTAGAATCCACTTATGCAGTCAAATTTACTGAAGTATTGATATCCTGATATCTGTTTTAGTTTAAGTATCTTGTTAGGGATTGGATAATTATAAGTTTTAACTTTAGCATTTAGATTTCTATAATTTATAACCATTCTAGTTTTTCCTCTTTTTTGTTCACTGTGCTTATTTTCCTAAAATGTTGGGCTACTATGTTTTGAATTTGATCTTTGTACGTATCCTCCTTTTAACAGTTCACTTACGTGTAGGTTGATTTGATTGATATGATCTAGTATATATTTTAATGGTGGTTGTGTTATTATATTGTCATCTTTTATTAATTCTATTTTTATTGTTGTTCTATGTTTATCTCAGTTTTCTATTGGATTTTCTGAATACAATCTTTCTAATCTCTTTTCTGTACTTTCTAACTCATTTATTTCATATACATTTAAAGTTATAATGTTTACTGTTTCTCTTGATAATTTTTGTGTTATTTTACTGTCACCTTTAAACCAAGGGGTTTGTTTTTTCTCAGGTATTGCTTATTATTAATGCATTAATCTTTTCTCCACAGGGTGTGGTTAATATTATGTACTTATTTGTAATATTTATTGGTAAGTAATTATTTAAGAAAAGTCTTCCTAATATAATATCTTTGTTATGTAATTCAAACACATACATTCTATTGATTTTAATGATCTTTTTCCAAATTTGTATATTAACATTTTCTGCTTTATAATTTATCATGGCTTTAGCTCCATTGAATCCTCGAACTTTTAATGGTGGTTATTGTTTCTCCCATGCATTATCTGCTAAACAATTCTTTTTACATAAGTTTATCTGTGCTCCTGTGTCTATGTATGTCGTGTAGTATCTATTATGATATCCTCTAGGTATAATTTTTATTAATATGTATATAAATTTATTTTTATTAATGTTCATTCATCATCACTTGTATCGCTATAATCGCTATAAGTTGGTCGTCCAAATGCTCTATATGTAAGATAGGATGTTCTTCTTTGTTTATCATCCCAATATCTAACAAACTTTCATTCTGCTACTGCCCTTGCTCTTAGGTAGTTAAAAAAATGTCTTCTATAATCTTTGAATTTTCTTCTTATTACTCATTTGCTTAATAATCCTATGAAACTAAGAACCCTTATATATATTCGAAATAACTTTCCTGTTCTATTTCGTATAAAATTTTCAGTGTCCCTTTTATAAGCTTTTAAACTTGTAGTTGAAAACATTCTGTCTCATCATATGATATGTTTGACATTGTTTTGTCTGAGTCTATATTTCTTATTTTTCTTATTTACTTATCATGTAATCTGCGTATTAATTTGTCTATGAATTGTCTTACTATTATCATCCTTTTTAACCATATTAGCCATTTATTTCTAGTAATTATAATATTCTTTCTATCATTTGTATTAATTGGTATTATATATGTTAGTTCTGGTCCTAATTTTATCATCCTTTCATTCTATTTATTATATTACGCCGCATTATGTGATTGTCATAATCATAATCATTGTTTTCATAGTCTGTTAATTCATTACCATAGTAATCACTATCATATTCCTCATACATGTATGCTGATTCTATTGCTAATCTCTGTTCATTTTCTTCTATCATGCAACTAATATTGGATATAAACTTGTGTATCATAATATAGAGCTTAACAATTTTTATCAATCTTTCTTTCCTAAGTTTCCTTTTTTCTTCTTCTTCTACTACTTTGTCTAGTGTTCTTTTCATATTTGTTTCAAAGTCCTTATGATTTATTTGTCTAATCATCGAGATTTCTAGGAATTATTATATGTTTCCCTAAATGTTCAATTTCTAATACATTTTTCTCAATTTTAAAGTTTTCATATTCATTCAGCCATTTGTTTCTTAGTATTATCCATGTTAAATTATCATTTCTAAATGCTTGTATTTCAAATTCTATTTCAAACATATAATCAGCTATCTTAATTTCTTTACTCACGTTTCCCGTACTCTTGATAATGTTTCCTTGGATATCCTTGTATCTGTGTTCGCTTGGCAAAACTATGTCATTGTTTATCAAATCTCGTGTAATATAGTTTTCTTCTGATCTTGT
The DNA here is from genome assembly GCA_011799765.1 of Nymphaea thermarum. Classification (NCBI taxonomy): domain Eukaryota; kingdom Viridiplantae; phylum Streptophyta; class Magnoliopsida; order Nymphaeales; family Nymphaeaceae; genus Nymphaea; species Nymphaea thermarum. The sequence continues at coordinate 95,322 of JAANDH010000758.1, forward strand.
GTCTATTAATATTTTCTTTGTCATATTGTCTATAATTCCTTTTATGTGGAATTATTTATTATAACTAGTTTCACCTGATGTACTGACACTCAATCTTTGTTTAATAATTTGTAGTTCGTTTTGCTCTTCTTCTAAATAATAAGATTCATCATCGTTTATTACTGTTATTAGTTATTTGAATGGGTTGTCTATTTGTACTGCTTCATTTATTTTTCTTCTAGCCATGATCCTATGTTTATTAGTTACTACATACATATTCTTTCCTTTAATGGTCATAACCTTACATCATTTTTCTAGTTTAATACCTGCTAATTTTCAATATAAGACTAAACTTCTATCTAAATGTCTATCTGCCAAACTGATTGTATAATTAGGTTTTACAATAAGTTTTAGTTTCTAGTATATTAAGTTTCCTCTCACTTTTGCTATTATTGCTTTTTCAGCTGGGTATATTATCCTATCGTCTTATAAATAGAGTTCTAGTGGGGTATTTATTCCTTCCTTCAAACAAGCTTTTACTAATATTTATATTCCTCCAAAGTATATGTATTTCATTGGGTTTTTAACTTTTAATTGTTTTAATTCTTCTTGTATCCCTTGCAACTGATTAGTGGTGCTCTTGTTGTTCCTTCTGATAATCATGCATGTTCAATATCTATTACATGTTCTCTTTGGTTGATTATGTAATATTCTTCAGTATTTTTCTTAAGCATGGTTTTTATTTCTGGTATTTTTCTTGCTAGTGAAAATTCAAATATCTTTTCTGTACTAATATCCAACTCTTGTTTTTTTTTATTTGTCTAAATAGTTTTTCGTCAAATATGACCATTTGGATTGTGTAGTCTTCTGTTAACTCTTCTTGATATTTGATCTCTTGTGGTCGTTCTATTTTATCACTCATTATCACTGCTCTCAATTTCATATATCGTTTCATTTTCTGAAATATCTGTTTCACTAAGGTTTTCTATGTTGATATAGTCATCCTCTATTATGTTTATCAGTTTCTATTTTATCGGTTGTCTACAGTCTTTTGCCATATGTCCTATATTTCCACAATTATAACACTTACAACTATTAGGACTTTTAGTATATTTATTTCGGTTTCTGATATAATATTTCTTTTTTGGGTATCTATTTTTATATTTTTTATATTTTTTGTAGTAATGTTTTAACTTTTTATATTTTTTATGTTTTCTAGCTTTATAATATGTTTTACATCCTAACTGTGTTGTTGTATGTTCTTCGCAACACTTATGTGGTGATTGTATAATTAATTTGAGTTTCTTTGTTTTAACATATTCTTCGCACATTGATTTAAATCATGTTCTTAAAAATTCTATCCTTGATCCTAGAGTATCTTCTTTTGGTTTGTTTTCTTGGAAAACTTTTATAACTTGTCCATAAACTATCGGTGGTAATTTTGAAAAGAATAAGTATGAGTATCTTGGTTTTTCTTCAGTAGAAATATTTGATTGATAGTAGTATTTATTGAAAATTTCAATGTATTCTTCTAAGTAGCACATACCACAAATTGTTAGATTTAAAGTATTTTGTCTAGCATTTATTTTTATTTGATCTTCAAGTATCTTTTCAATATTAGAATGTGAAAATTCAGCTTTTATTGATCCTAAATATTTTCCTAAAATATTTAACGGATTCGTAGTTGTTGATTCTTTAGTATCTGTTTCTGCTCTAAGTGATTCTTTCGAAGAACTTGGTAATTAGTCAAACCATAGGTATACGTTTCCTACAAATGAGTTTTCTATATATGCTGGTACATTTTTAATATCGATTTTATTTTCTGTTATATGTTTACTCATTTCGGCTTTCCAAATTTGTAAGAGCTCCAAAATGTTGTTTGTATTATTTAAATTTAAAATTCCTTGTTTCCATTCCTTTTCTTATGTTTTTGTTCTAAGCTTGGATTTCCAAATTCTTTCTCATCTTTCACTTTTACTATAATCATCGTGATGTCTATTTGTACTTGGATTTCCTTTATTGTTCTAAATTCTGTCGGATATTCTTCTTTTATGTTTACTCCTTCCTTTGGTGTTGTGTTCATGTTAATTTTCATATCAGTTATTTGTTCAGTTTTTTCTTGGTTCATCAATTTTGTATAGGATATGCTAGGTTCATAAGTTTCAGTTTCATTTTTCGATTTTGATATACTATTTGTTTCTAGCATATTAATTTTCATGTTCCTTTCTAGGACAACATCTAGCTTTTCATTTATTTGATCAAATTTTTTCTCAATTTTTTCTATTAATTTTTCTAGCAGGTTTATTATTTTGTCCATTTTATCTTTCAGACGCACTGGGCAACCTTGCACCGACTGTTCTTGATCGGCAGGGCAACCTTCATATTGCCACGTCTTTATCTTAGGCTTGGGTTTATTTTCCTCAATGAGTCTGTGGATCCTATCTAGTATTGTTTTTGTATTCATTTCTTCTTCATCTAGTATTAGATACATATCATCTTGGTTAAGTTCTAAGAACTTCCTATTTAAATTAGTTTCCACTAGTATTCTACACTTTTGTCCGAAAACAAAAGTCTTTTTTGAATCAACTTCGTATTATGATTTGTTCATATAAATGACTCAGTGATTATTCTACCTATTATTAAGTCTTGGTTATACATTGCTGTTAAATATTTTATTTCTCTTTTAACTATCTGGTCTGAAATATACAACTTTTCTAGTTTCACGTTCTATCTTTTGGAGTTCTGGTTTCTTTTGGTCTATGTTCCTTAATATATCATTTAACTGATTACTTATCTTTTTTGGTTTTCTAAAACTAGCTTTAAATCATACAATATTTTTTCAAATTTTGTCTTATCCATGTTTTCGTAAAACGTTTTCCTGTTCGACTAATGCAAACATTTTCATTCTCAAGTATGTGTTTTGTGTCCTATATCGATCTGCAAGAATTGAAATAACCCTTATTTGCTATATGGTCTATGCAGCTCAAGACTTGCCTTTACTGTGTTTCCCTCATGACATGACCATCTCACTTTCTCTGATCGGCCTCTGCCTTTGTGGGTACTCGTCTGGGGTCTTTCCCTCTTGGGTTACACATTTAGGCTCATCTTTTACCAAAAAGTCATATAGGCAAACTTGGGTGAACTTCGACTAGGCAAATAGCAGAAAATAAGACTACTCTACACATGCTTGAAAATCAGAATATCAACACATACTCATAAGGAAAACTAACAATTTTATTCCATAACTGAAATAAGCATACTTACAGATATTTCATCAATCCCCGAAGAGGTTGATGATAAGTGTCAACTATTAGTCTCTGGAACAGCCACCATGAGACTCTGCTAACTGATTTACAATAACTAGTTATAGGCTCTGATACCAATTACAGAGAGGCCTTAGAATAACATGAGGATAGGAGGGAGAAGAGAGATGAAGGAGCCGAGAGTGACTACGGAGAACGACACTTTTAGTTCCTCTTTATAGAACTCGGAGGTAGAGATCTTCGGCTGATATTGCACTCGCTCGAATATTGATGTGCAGTGGAAATCGTCCTTATCTTTAATGGATTCTTTATGATGGCTTGCTTTTGTTTTATTCGATTCATTCATGATGGCTGTCGATGCTTTTGCTTTATTTGATTCGTTCATGATGGTTGTTGATGCTTTTGTACAATTTTCTTTAGAATAGATTCTTCAATCAATCACAGCTTTTCCATTTTCATGGTAGTGATTGAAGTATTGCCTGAAGAGATCTCTCCTAAAGATTTACCTCGCACAATTCTTTACATTTTCCACATTCTAAACATTTATGTTCTGGGTATGCTTTTGTACAATTTTCTTTAGAATAGATTCTTCAATCAATCACAGTTTTTCCATTTTCATGGTAGTGATTGAAGTATTGACTGAAGAGATTTCTCCTAAAGATTTACGTCGCACAATTCTTTACCTTTTCCACATACTAAACATTTATGTTCTAGGTATTTCTACATCATTTGACAATAAACTTTTATAACCAAATGACAGATCTAATAGAAAAACCCTTGGTGGTAGTTTTGTCGTGTTCCCCACTGCATAGAAACATCAGTGATCTCTTGGATGCTGCATATAAAACTTTGTGGTTGGGGTACTATAAAGCCCATCATGGTAATCAAGTCGTCCTACTTTCCTCACTACCAAGAGTGGTTTGCAACAGTTAAAAAACTACAAGACCCAAAGACTTCTTAACTATGTTATTTTCATAAACTCAGTAGCTTCATCAAGAAACATGCATGGTTCAAGGTTCCATTATTAGCACCTGGACCATATGAACAGTGTCCGTGATATAAAAACTAACTGTTTAGCCAAAAAAAAAAAGTTAAAATTTATGGATCAGTACAGCATGCATTTTTCAAAATCGTAATCACACGCTTCTGTTGTTCATTGTTTGTAAATGGAACACTTTTGCTGGCGTTCAAGCCTTACGTTACCATCTGTAATGCCTTAAACAGCAGTGTTTTTGGTAGTATACGTTAGGCAGAAGGCTAGACCTATGAGATGATCAGTGCCAACCAAATAGGCTTATCTTGACTATCATTCGAAGGCATGCACCTATAGTTGTCAAAAAGCTGACCAAAATGTGACCCACAAATCCTGCATTGTTACAAAAGAAAAATTATTGGTATAGAGTCTATAGAGAAAGCAAAACTACAGCTAGTCCGAAACTGAAATGGATTCTCCTAAGTTTCTGAAGAAAAAACGCTCAGAAAAATGTGATACAGTCCAATAATACCAGTAGTAGTTACTTATTTCAGGATTTTTCTAACTATACAAAAGCCATTAGATACCGACTGATGCAAGCAATAGGCTTATCTGCAAAACCAGATGAAACCAGAGACATTTGTTAAGATCATAGTCCAAAAAACAGAACCAATTTTGAAAAAGAAAAAAGAAAAAAAAAACAAAAATGTTATCAACTTAATTTATAATTTCATGGTTGTTAATAACATCTAATAATCAAACAACCCCCTTTTCTCCAACAGAAGAAGGGCGAAATGAACTCTCTACTGCTACAACTATGTAAAATCAGAAAACTTTTGTAGGAAACGGAAGCTTTCTATGCATCCATACATCTCTATGTTCCTAGTTCATCGTGAAGAAGAAGATGGCAAACATTTGGATTAACGAGTTGCATTGGAATGCCAAGCATCACAGTCATGAAATTACTCGAATAAGGACACAATAGAATATTGTCTCACTAGTGGTTTCAAGCAGAGTATCCATGCAGAGTTACAGAAAGTATCCCTACACAGTCAGTTTGCAAGCCTGGGCTCACTTGAAGAAGCTGCACATGCAGGAAGGGGAGGGGGGCGGCTTGATGTCTAAAGATGAACAAGCATCGATAGCCGATGAGAAACAACAGGGATAATCCAAAAATATCGAACCAGTCATGAAGAACATCAAAAATATGCTGTTCAAGCACTGTTAATCCAAAAAACAACAGGGATAATCTAATTGGTTGAGTATGCAGTATAACTGCATTTATATTCAAATTTTATATTTAACTTATATTTAAAAGAGATGTGAGCACATAAATATTGGATTTAATTCTAGTCGGGTTCAACTTTAGATATTGAATTGAATTTGAATATAAACTTGACTACAAGCCCACACCTCCGAACCCAGTCCAAGAAGGTCTCAATCTCGTGCTCTTTGGGTTTGAGTGAATCAAACAGAGTGAAGAGCTGGAACACGCCTTCATTAATGCTTGGATTTAACTTAGAATTGATCTTTTTAGCTTTTACATGCTAAAACTGAGAAAATTTATGTCATGTTGTTCCTTGAAATTTGATTGCTTAATGGCACATATATATATACATATATATATGACTACCATAGTTGATCTACTTGTTTAAGCCCAGTAAGTAGTTTAGTAATGATTAAATCAACCTAGCATATATCAAGTAACTTCAAAATTTAAATATTATTTGTATTTCTTAATATATTAATGGAATCCAGGTCAAGACTAAACACTAATATCCGGTTAAATCTTTGAACGTCATGCTCACCCAACGTAAAGGGTTGTGGTCCGTGTGGATCAAGTGGTTAGGTTTAAACCCAATCAAGACCCGAAACTAAACCCATCTAATCATATTCATTTCCACACCGTAGATCAATGGTATCTTTATGCAGAGACACAAGTAGCTAGGGATGTCAGCAAATTCAATTTGGATCTCATATCTAATCATGTTCTTTTAAAAGATCAGATATGGATTACAATTTGATATCCAACTAAAAATTCAGGAGGGACTGAGATTTAATAAATGACATTTGATCTGATTCATATTAGAATTCAGATTTAATTATGTATAGATTGGATTCGAATCCGATTTATTATATATGTCATACATTCTATGCCCATATATGTTTCATAAATGGCTAGCACCCTGTTTCACTTAAAAAAAAAAGTTATTTTTTCTTGGAAACAATCAAATTAAATAAATAATTAAACCGCCAGGAAAAACTTGAGATCAAATATCACATTCTTTACTGGAAAAACCATGCGCCAATAGAATTTCTAGGAAAGAACACTGCTTAAACTAAAAAGCATAAGGGTGGACGGACCAAAAACCAAAACTGGAACCAAAGTGAAGAGGACTCCACTCCATCGCCTAGCAAGCTAATCAATATCTCGCTTCCCCGTCCGGGTTCTTCTAGAGAGGTGCCGGCGGAGCTGCTCCGCAGACGACGGCGAGTAACTGGCTCTGGTCAAATGGTATGTTGAGCAAGTGGTGGAGGCCGTCGGTGCAGGCCGCCGGCAGGCCCCTGATGGCGTTGCAGGCGAGCTCACTGGGAGGGGTGTGGTTCTGGATGAAGCCGAAAATCTCGCTCACGTAGGCGCTGAGTGAGGAGACGCACTGGATGATCTCTAAAAATGGGACCGGCAGGAGGAAGCTGGGGAGTTCTGGTGTACACCCTTCTGGTTTCTTCGCCCCATCTGCTGGTGCTGCAGCCCAGGCAAGCTGTGTGGCCAGCGGAGCCAACACCAGCACGACCAACAACGACAACTTCATCGTTCTCATCTTCGTTTCGACAGATTAGCAGATGATTTTCTGAACTTTGATCTGATCTCTTGGATGTCTGTGTTTTCTCTAACGATAGATTGACGCACACATATATACGGCGGCCATGATGAACGAGAAACGTTAAGAGCATTTATTTCTATGTGAGGCATTCTTGGTGTAACTAAAGAAACTGAAGTTCTCGAGTTTGAACAAATTAATGTCCTATAAACCGAGCTGTTGAAGTTTCATCAAAATTTTGGAGCTTTTAATTTCTCTACTATATGATCAATTTCACATTTGATTAGATCCTGAACCTGAGGACTCGCGCGGATCCGATAGGAAAATCATTTATGTTAAAAAAGTAGTCGGATGACAATGCGGTATAGAATCTTTCTTAATGAATATGACAAATACATATCAGGATTTGACAAATTAGTAAGATTTTAAATATGATTTGTATTTTTAACATATGGGATCCAAAATCGGATACCAAGTAGGATTAAACTTGTTTTTTTAAAATAAAAAATAATTTTGGGGCTAAGAATTGCAAAATCTCATTCGGCTAGCTAGAAGTGCATCGTAGGTAGTGGTGATATGGTTGCAACTCTATGTATTTCTCTGGTCGTGGCCGGTTACAACTTACAACATTGGTTGTACTTGTGATAAACTGATAATATTTAATTAGAGGCAGGTAAAATACTTTCAATATTCAAATAAGTTTGAATCCTAAGGCCCAATGTCATTATCAACGAAAGTTATAAACTTGGCGTTTGTAGACCTAACACAATCTAATTTGAGCCAATAAGGAGTTATATATATATATATATATGTGTGTGTGTGTGTGTGTGTGTGTGTGTGTGTGTGTGTGTGTGTGTGGACCAAACAAGATCTCTTAAATTCTAATTTAACATAAACATGTATTAGTTAAAGTGTTTATTATTATTATTTTTCTATTATGAAAACATTTATGTCATTTATTTTTGGATTTATATATATACGAAGATTGTTAATTAATTAAGTACAGAAGATGATGAACTTCATATATGTTTCTCATTAAAAAAAAATTGAGATCATATTTACATAGTTAGATACTTAGATTGCACAACAGACATTCAACAGTCAATTCTGAATCATCTGGTTTTTTCCCTGACGTTGTTCTCTAGGATCTACCACTGACTCATAAATGTTTATAGAGAAATTAGTTTGTCCTAGACCATTTATATAGGGGACGAAAACCACGCCCTCACAAATGCTTAAACAAAAATACAACCATTATAATATGTCTAGTTCAATTTGTTTTTAGAAGAAATACTGATTTTTCTATTACTCAAATTTTACTGTGGTGCCGGTAGTCGTCTTTTTGATGAGTGTCATGTTTGATCCATAGTTGGTTGACTCGCCGGGTTGGTTCAGGAATCATCCAAGTCAGCTCGGATCGTTAACAAAACCTGGCCACTAGTCAAGGTTGGCTCGGCTTGCCGCTGACTCGTCCCATTCAGTTGCACTAATTTACATTATGGTTATTTTAAAAGTCAATCGAGTCGACGATTCAACTCGCTGAGTTCATGGGTCAACTCATGACTCGGTGACCCAGTCGTCAGCGGATGGTGCGAGTTGAAGTCATAAGTTTGCCAACTATCACTGCATAGAAAAAACAAGTACCACCACGCACTTAAATTAAAAGAATATGCATCTAAACACGCACATGCACGAACATGTTCGGGTACATCAATTGTTACAAGAAGTACCCGGCACATACAACTATGGAAGATCTCCATATAATTAATAATGTATTTGTCCTCTCCATCCTCCATTGTTTTCTAAGTCTCATCCGACCTTCTTCCATGCAATTTAATGACATTAATTTAACATCAGACCTTCTTCCATGCAATTTAATGACATTAATGTAACATTCATGACATTAACGTTAAAAGAGTTACAAATTTTTTTAATTGTCATTAAACCATGGGGAGTGAATGTTATAATCAATTTATCTGGATGTTACTCATTCATGGAAACCTTATAAATAAAGGCTTTAGACAGGACATTGTTGTGAGCAGAACCAGCAACAAAAGCAAGCAGAAGCAGAAGCAGCAGCAGCAGCAGCGAGGTAGAAGAAACAAGATGAAGATGACCAAGGCTTTGTTTGTGGCCTTCATGGTGTTGGTTCCATTGGCCATGCAGCAGGCCTGGGCGCTGGAGGCCGGCGGTCCTCAGGCCGGCGGGCCGGAGGCATCAGACGTCCTCGTTCCTCAAGTCAAGTCAGTTCTTGATTGCCTAGACGCATTGGTCGAACACGTTCACTCTCAAGAGTTGTATGCGATCATGGCGCAGGGGAAGGGGCTCATGGAATTTGGCTGCAAGGTTCTGGCCGACCAGCCCGTCTGCCTGGATGCCCTCGGTTTCGTGCTGGGCCTTGCCGAATTCGACGCCGGAGTAATTCATGCTGCCTGTGGGCTGCCGGGTATCAGCCCTGCCTATGCGCCAATCCCCTCAAACTAAGCAACCTCTTATGTCCACCAAAATATTCACAGTGCTGTTGAAAGGGATATTTCCCCAATAAATAATTTCTTTACTTACGCCATGTTGGTACTTGCAGTTTCATTTGCTTAATGGCCGTATCTATTTCATGATATGCTGGAGCTTATGGTATGTTTGAACTTGGATCAATGATAAGCACAGATTATGGATTAATGCGTATTTCTTTTCCTTAAGTAGAGTTTTAAGTTTTTCTTCAAACCTTGGCTCTAATGGGGCATAACTTTCAAAGTTCTTTTTTGGGGGTTCTCACCTGCATCAAAAGCTCTAAGGTTCCTCCTCTAATCCTTCTGAGTCAACGCACCCCATCAAACACTTAAGGCTTCCAAGAATCAAATTAGAGACATGCTTCTTTGCCAGTCGCTATGGTTACACTATATTCCTTGAAGTCATAGTCACAAATAAAGTTTGAAAAATACGAAAAAAAAATGTATTCAATTAAAAAAATAAAAAAAAACTAAAAATAGGAAAAAATAAAATAAGTAAAAAAATAATAACACAAACATGTAGATTTGAAACGGCATTTCATTTTCTCATGTTTTTTTTTTTGCAACATGTTCTTTGTGACTATGGTTAAGCCGTGTTCTTTTAGTTGAGATATTTTTGCGTAAGTTTTCACAAGTGAATGCAGCCATTGAAATTTGGACCAACGATTAGCTGTTTATTCTTTCACACCACTGAACTCGAGTTGGGCAAGTCGGACCATGACACTGGCAGAGCTAGAATAAGGGTACTATTTTAAAACTTTTTCATCGCCTCCAATATATATAAATTAATAAATAATTAAATTAGAAATAAAAGAAATTTGGTGGTTTGGTGTGGACACTATCGGACCATGATGTAGTTTGGCCTCGTTAAAATTACAAAATAAAAGACGACTAACACCTTTATCTTCAATTATATATATATATATATATATATATATATATATATATATATATATATATATATATATATATATATATATATATATATATATATATATATATATATATATATATATATATATATATATATATATATATATATATATATAGGTGGAGACTCCGTGGAACTTATGGGGCTCACTTCGTTTTTGAATTTCCACTAAAGATTCGGAAGGCATGGATCGTCCATCTGCATATTTGTCCTCGTAAGGGGTTTGTTTTGTCGTCCAATTGAATCCGATGGACGGTCGAAGTGTTGAATGTAACATATATTCGATTCAAATTGGATATCTGATTTGAATCGAATATCCGGCTGAACCATTTTGGAAAAAATTGGAAATGAAAAACAAAAGAACTTAATGTTCGATTCACAAATGAGAAAAAATTCGGATTTAACAAATGACATCCAGTCGGATTTTATGTGGATTCAGATATATTCATATTCAATTGGATTCGGATACGGATTTGGATCAAATTTATTTTTAAATAAATATCTTGTACTTAAAGCTTTCACAGTTTGAAACTTGGTCAAATTCGATTCAAAATTCAGATTTAGATATGAATGTAAAAAACTGAACTTAGTTTGAATTCAAATAGTGAAATTTATGGTTCATCAAGGATCACTTACGATCTTTATTGTGTTTTTGTTTTTTTTTTTTTTTTGCATTGAAAAAAAGTCGAATTTAAGAATCGACGGGGGAATGTTTGATCTTAAATCCACCATGCGTCTTAAATCCGAGGAATCTCAAAGCAGATGCTATCTATGAACGCCCTGCAAGTGAAGAAGCGATCGTCAATTCAGGCCTGAGTTTCTATAGGAACCAATCAAAAGTTTCAAAGGAAAAAAAAAGGTTAGAGATCTCTTGTTCTAGTACTTTATTGGAGAAATCATGCACCAATACAATTTCCAGCACACTAAAAGAACACGGCTTAACTAAAACAGTGAAAACGAAGAGATCCCTCCACTGCCTAGATAATCAGTTTCTCCCTTTCCTGTCCGGGTTCCAGGCAGACCATCCATGCCGGTGGCCGACTAGAGAGGTGATGGAGCAGCAGCTCCGCAGTGGGAGAGTATCTGCTTGAATGGTACGCCAAAAACTTGAATCAAGGGGTCTGTGCAGGACGCCGGCAGGTCCCTGATGACGTCGCAGGCGAGCTTGCCGAGAGGAGTGCCGCTCAGGGCCAAGCTGAAAATCTCGAGGTCGAGGGTTTTCAGCGACCGCAAGCACCGGAAGGCCTTTCTCATAGCGACGGACGGTGTACCGAGTCCACCGATGCGAAGATCCATAAATATTGATCTCTTCGCCTCATGTGCTGGTGCTGCAGCCCAGGCGAGCTGTGTGGCCAGTGGAGCCAACACCAGCACGACCAACAACGACACCTTGATCATGCTCATCTTCATCTTCACTGGTTAGCAAATAATTTTTCAACTTTGATCTTTTGGATGCCCGTGTTTTCTCACAACAGATTAACGCATGCATATATATCGTGCCCATGAACAAGAAGCGTTAAGTGCATTTGAGGGCTTGTTGATGTAATTAAAGAAACTGAAGTTCTCCCCTCTGAACAAATTAATGTCCCAGAAACCGAGCTGTTGAAGTTTCATAAAAAAATTGGAGCGTTTAAATTTCTTTGTTATATGATCATCCTTCCACGTTTTTTTAGTTTGTAAAACTTACAGCATTTGGTTGCATTAGTTGTTATGCCATTTAATTAAAGGCAGGTAAAATACCTTTATTCGAAAGTATTGTCCCCTTTGAGAGTATCTCAGACTATGGAAAAAAATAATGTCTTCAACATTTGGAACTTAATCTCAGCTATTAGACGATTTTCATAACTCTAGTATATGAGAGTTTGGTAGCTTCCTGTTTTTCACATATATATATATATATATATATATATATATATATATATATATATATCATGCCACACTTAGTTCTTGGATGAAAACAAGAATTGAATTCTTGCTAAAAAAATATTCTCAACAGAGTTTGATGGTTCTAATATGTTTGTGGTTACTAATTTAACATAAAAATGTCTTTGTTTAATTTTTTATGAAAAATATTTATTGTTTTTATATTATTATTAAAAACTTTGATGTTATAAGAGCCATTTATTTTTGGACTTCTATGCCTAAAATTATTGTCAATTAATTTAGTATAAAAAGCAGTGAACTGATTATATGTTACTCATCAAAAGAATCTTGAATTCATATTCTTATACTTAGATGGCACCAAAAAATATATATATTTTAACAATCAATTGTGAATCATATAGTATTTGTCCCTAATCTTGTTCACCGGGATTTACTATTTACTCTTATGTATTTATTGAGAAAATTGTTTAGCCACAATACCACTTAAATATCAATGAAAATTTATTAATAATAAGTAGCTAAGACAGATTTTGCAAAGTCTGAACCTTAGTTTAAATATTGGAAAATCACAGGCTCTTCTTTAATATAGCAGATTATATGTTATGGTCCCTAACAAAGGAAAGAACCATGTATTATGGGTTGAAAATGACTAAAATGCCCCTATTAATTAAATGGAAGAAACTGCTGAATTACAAGGAGATGGACTAGATGTTTAACCTTGAAAAATAAAACGTTGAGAATTAAAAAAAAAAACTAAAATTTTTCCTGGTTATACGCTGAAGTGTAAATTGACTAAAATACCCTGATTTCTCAAAGGATGAGGCCTTCTATACGGACAAATTAAGAAGATGATGTCCCTTATATACAGAAAAAGAAAAATCAAAAAAGGAAAAAAAAATCACCCTTGGTGCATATGGGTTGAGTGCACTAGGGTGGTGCACGCAACACGGCCTGAAAATTGTATGCAAAAATATTACTCACAGATGCGTCCGCGTTAAGATAAAACAATGTCTTAATGACATTAATTCAACATTCATGACATTGACTTCAAAAGAGTTACAAAATTTTTAATTGTTATTAAACCGTCGAGAGAGAATGCTATAATCAATGATCTGGCTGTTACTTGTTCATGGAAACCATATAAATACAGGTCTAACATTTTTTGTGAGCAGACAGCAACCAGTAACATAACAGCAGCAGAAGAAAAAGAAGAAGAAGCAGCAGCCAGCCAGCCAGCCAGAACAAGCAAGATGAAGATGACCAAGGCATTGTTGGTGGCCTTCATGGTGTTCGTTCCATTGGCCATACAGCAGGCCCGGGCGCTGGAGGCCGGCGGTCCTGAGGCCGGCGGGCCGGAGGCATCAGACGTCCTCGTTCCTCAAGTCAAGTCAGTTCTTGATTGCCTAGACGGATTGGTTGGACACGTCGAAGAGTTCTACGCGATCATGGCGCAGGGGAAGGACCTCCTGGGATTTGGCTGCAAGGTTCTGGCCGACCAACCCGTCTGCCAGGATGCCCTCAGTTTCGTGCTGGGCCTTGCCCGATTCGACGGCGCAGCAATATATGCTCTCTGTGGGCTGCCGGGTATCAGCCCCGCCTATGCACCAATCCCCTCAAACTAAGCAGATCTAACGTCTGATTGATGCTTCACAATGGTGTTGAAGGGGACATTGCCCCTAATAAAACAACTTCTTTCATGTCATGTTGATCATTGCCTCCATTTGGCTGCTTGCTTAATTGAATTCATGGTGTTTCTGTTTCACCTTCCTTCTTTTTCTCGTCTCTTTTTTAAATTTCACATTGATATTGAGAAGGCTTTCCCTTGTTCTATTGATTCGTTTCTGCGCCCTCACCGCTGCTCTCTTATTCCCCACCACAGCTGCTCTCGGCGAGCTCTATTGACCTGAATCATATAGGAATAAATAACAATAATAATGCAAAGAAATGAAACAAACTGGGTAAGAGGGTGCACTTCGGTTTTCTTCCCGGCGCTTTTGCCGACCGCCGACGATGGTGTCGTCGCTTCCACCCATCGCCGGAAGTTGGTCATGGTTAGAAATGACCATGAAAGCTTCGGTTTGAAAGGAGAGATTGACGTTGAGTTTGATAGCCTTGGATCTTAAAATATAAAAATGTTTGTTTTAGGAGATCCCCACTGAAATTTCAGTGAAATTCATGCTACCGTAAAAAACTATGAATTTAAAATCGAATGGGAAACGGTTCTGATCATCTTCAGGAGTAAAACAAAAGTAACCTTAATTTGAAAAAAATATGACTTTTTGTGAAAAAACATGATCGGATAAATTTCCCTGAATTTACCAAACTTTGAAACTTCAAGTATAGTTTGGACCAAGGCTGATTAAATTAAGGAGTTTTTCAGAAATTTGTAACTTTGTGGTAGATTTGAAACTTGTTATGGGTTTGATTCCAAGAATCTTAAATTCTGTTTTACAAGCAGAAATAATTACTTGTAATTTCAAATGAGGTTTCATGAATTATTGGTCATGAATTATGTTCAAAGAGTTGTCAAATTTGATACCGAATCTTGGTTTGCGTCTAACTTGTTTTCAAAATAGATATGTATCTTGTTGTAAATGGATTCAATTGTTTATGGAAATAAATATTTAATGGCTTCCAAAGAAGAATTTTGAACACGGGCTCAGTTTGTTTAGAAATTTTATTGTTAGTACTTGTGAATGTGATTGGATCTAGATCTGATGTGCTTTAAAATACATATCTTGGGTGTCGTAAATGGTTCAAAATTATGGATTTGTGTAGAATTTTTATCAACGTTAAGTTTGAATCTGTTCTAGAAAAACAAAGGATATTTTATTTCTAGATCTGAACTGTTTAAAGAGATTAATTTTGATCGAAATCTAACTTGTTTTGGAGAATACATGTATTTTGGATTTATCTATCTTGGAAAAGAAATTTGATTCGGATATGGATCCAAATCTAGCTTGACCAAGCTATTAAACATACATGAATTCAGACTCAGTTCCTTAAATTTTATCGTTATAAATCGAAATCACAATGGGTAGCGAGCCGGCCCAATCCAATTCCCAATTCTTTCCGGCGTTGTTTTATTGGTCCGGCCCTGCCCGATGCCCACCCTTATTGGCAATGAAAAAATTTTAGGCCTGAAATATGGATCAATGTACCGCAACTAAGAGAAGTGCTGTTTATTAAGTTCTTAGGACTTTTTGAGCGAGTGAGAGGAAACCTCACCACCAAAATGGAAGGCAAAGTCTCTCCTGATTTTGGTTTTTTGGGATGGTGTCCCCCTATATTTTAAATTGCATAATAAGTTGAGTACCTCTCAGTCCCGCTCCCTGTATTCTCGGTGATCTTCAGCATTTAAGCAGCCTTGGAAAGATTCAAGACATTTTGAGACATTCCATCCACTCATTCAAACACATCCAATGTGCTCGATCGTCGCAACAACGTTTGTATCGGGTAAAATCCATCGTGGTCGTAACAATGTTCAAACTCGCCTTCGAGAATTGGCAAGTTTTCACAAGCACCAATATATGAAAATTAATAAATAGTTCAAAGCACTTTTGTGAAAATGAAAGAAATTTAATCCACAGCTTTAGTTTGGCCTTTGTTAAATTTAAAAAATAAAAAACACGAGATCTTATCTTCAATTATCATCAAAATTAATGCTTAAAATATCCGGGGAAGAAAAATGGAGAGGAAAAAACAAAAAACAGGTGGTGACTCTGTGGACCCTCTCGCTCAGTGCGAGGGCTCACTTCTTTTTTGAATTTTCAGTAAAGCTTGGGACCGTCCATCTACAACACGTACGAACAGCCAACCGTTTTGCGGCTTTTCCCCAAGACTTTCAAATCCATCTCCGAGCAGGCATCGTCCTTGTCCGTCCATCTCTGAGGCCGACGGCGGCCTACCGTCTTCTTATAATTCCCGTTTCACGCAGCACCCGGCGTCTCACTCTCTCTCTCTCTGTGCGGACGTTCTAGGGGAGGGAGAGACAGATGACGACGATCGGAACAGGTGGAGGGTGGTGGTGATCTCTCTCGCTCTCTCTCTTCTGTAGGTTGTGGACTGTAGTTTTAGGGAGCACACTCTGGGGATTGTGGCCATGGCGAGGAGGCTCGAGGAGGAGTATGACTACCTGTTCAAGATCGTTCTGATCGGCGACTCCGGCGTAGGCAAGTCCAACCTTCTGTCGAGGTTCACCAGGAACGAGTTCTGCCTCGAGTCCAAGTCCACCATCGGCGTCGAGTTCGCCACCCGCACCCTCCAGGTGAGCGGACTCTTGTGTCTGTCAGTGTGCGTGTGTGGGCGCGGAGATGGGGTTTGTGGTTTCCGCGCGTTGACAGAAAATAGAATGTGGGTTTGGCCTCGCCGGTTGAATTAGGAGTTGGGTAGTCGTTTATCTGCTCTAGGTTGATAAATTTTTTTCCATTTATGTTAAAACATCTTCTATTTATTCTTTGTGGGGTCTGAAAATCTTTGTGTCTTGATGTATGTATTCAAGTACGGATCGCTATCTTTACCATTGATTTTGTTGGTAGCGATGATGATATAGTGATAAGGTTGGGTTTCTTATGCTTTGCTCTCTGTGTCTGTGGGTGTGTGTGTTGTGTTGCGTCTGCGAGCGCGCTTCTATGGTCTCTTTTCCTTGAAGTTTTGCGTTTAAAAAATGGATCTTGTTTTCTGAAGGTACTTACTTGCTGATATGCGGATCAAAGCTGCGCTTCGTTCTTTTGCACTTTGCACAGAAGACTGAACAGATCCCAACTTGATTAAATGGGCCAAACTTGTGAAGGGATTTTTAGATGCTTCTACGAGTTCTCTTGCGTCATTCTGCTTCCTTTAATGTCTTGGAGTTGGGTTTACTGGTTCGTTGTTAAATGATGTCTTTTCCTATGATGAAGGCGCAAAATCGTGGACACGCTGGTGATGGGGAAAGCTAAACAAATTTTGTTTCTTGTTATAGTTTCAAGTGAACGAGGTTCTCAATCTTGCGATTGAGAACTTCTTCTACGATAAGTTTCCATAGTGGGTTTCCTTAAAAGGGACTGTTGGATCCTCTCTTTTTTTGGTCAAAATTCCTTCACTATGGGATTCTCGTGGTGACATTAAGTACAGCGTAATTTATTTCCTTTGTAAGTGTGTGCGGGGGAGAGAGAGAGAGAGAGAGGTTTGGCCTTTATTTTAAAGTGATGGTTGTGAAAGGAAAAGGGGGTAAACTTAAAACACTACTTTCAACACGCACCATGGTCTATTTCCTCAGATCGGCTACGGAAACATTAGTCAACCATAAGACTACAAAGTTGTTCATCTTTTATGGATCTATCTTGTTTGTTTTTCTCTTCTCTGTCATTATTTGACGCTTCTCTAGAAGTTACTTCTGTCTGCAGTAAGCTCACCTGGTTTTATGAGTTTCAACTTATAATAATGCTCCTGAATCGCTTCTTAGTTAAGAAACAATGAAAAATCAAAACCTCTCATATGTTCTTCATAACTTATTTTATCTAAACTTGTATATCCTATGATACAGATAATCAACACCTTGGTTAGGTATTCCCTCCATGTTCAGCTGCTTAAGGACATATAACATATTCTTCTTAAGGACATATGACAAGGAAGAAAACCTCTTCTGATCGATGTCCCTACTTTTTCTCTGGACCTTGAATAGGTATTCCTCCAAGTAGAGTTTCTTACCCACTTCTTCTTGTTCATCAACGAAAAGGAAAACTTCTTCTGCTCCAGATGTTCTTACCATCTCTCACCCATTGTTGATTCTAAGGATGGGTATAACTACTTTTTATAGGACTCTTATGTTTCTGCTATCTTCTAAATTTCTTTTTTTGGTTTCTCCTTTCTCCACTGGGGAGAAGGCACTTTCGTTCATTAGATAGAAGCATACTGCAAGTTCTTAAGCTAACTCTGACAAACTAATGAAGACTGACTAGGTTAGTTCCTTAATAACATGACAAAAGGCTGCATTGAAACTTTAACTTTTTTATGATGACCCTGGGAGTAGGAGATGTTTTGATAGAGTTGATGAGTTATGGTTGCTTAATCGTGGAAGTTACCTGTGGTCGAGATTCAACAGGGAACAGCACAAAACAAATTTTGAGATTGTGAAAGCAAGAAGCTGGAGTTTACGTGGGTTGTTCAATATAATTCTTTAGCCTGCACCTTTACCCCACCTTGTCTTCTCTCACACAAATTGAAAGGATGCTTGTTCATAAAGTTGAAAAGCATGAGCCTCTAGTTGTCGCATAGCCAACTCAATGGTACCATGGCAGTTTCTGATAATAAAAGCAGCAGAGTTTCGACACCAAGTCAAACTGATAGAACTCCAAATCCTATGTCTGTATATCTCTGTGAAATAATAAACATAGAAAGGAACTTTCTTGTATTGGAGAAGGGACAAGTCTAATATGCTTCACTCTTACTCTCATTGTTGCAGCTGAAGTGAACTTTCTGCTGAAGCAACAAATGTTTCTCAAACTTACAATGGATGTACTTAAAACACTACCTTGTATTTGCCATTTTAAGGTCCAAATATCTCTTTGAAACATTTTAGGTATGTCATATAAACTTTGATTGAACCATCCTATCAAGTAACTATGGATGTCAGATTCTGTTTCTTTGTGAGGAAGGCAAGAACTTATTTAGGCTGGACTCCTTTGATTGTCTAAATCAATCATTTCATCAAAGACATCGCTATTAGCTGTTTTTGAAGTTGGTCCTGAGTCATTATTCTGCCAGGTAAGGATATTGATCAGACTGCTTGAGTCTCAAAACTGACGTGGCCAAGCCTGTACACATGCTGTCCTCCTATGTAACTGGCTGCTTATCCTCTATTTTTCTCCATTGGTTGTGAATCATGACACAGTTTTAGTTTAATACTAGGATGGCTTTAGTTGCATAGTCCAATACTCGGGGCTTCTGTTGTTCAGCCCCTCATCACACTTGGTCTTGCTCCACACTTCATATGCTTTTCTGATGATTTTCTGTGTTCATCTGAAGCCCAATAAATCTCTTCGTTACATTTTCTGCTCTTTCCAGTCACTTGTCATCTTCACAAACAAAGGCTGTCCTGCTACTCCATGTGTATCTGGTCTACTTTTTTTTTAAAAAAAAAAAAAAAAAACATTGGCGTGGGATTGCCAGAACATCCATTTTTGAACTGCCTACTAAGCTTTTGTTCCTTGAATGTCTCACTATTCTATGTTATTTTGCTTCTTCATGTTGTATTTCTTTCTATTTAGGTTGAAGGAAGGACTGTCAAAGCTCAAATATGGGACACAGCTGGCCAAGAACGCTACCGTGCAATTACCAGTGCATATTATCGTGGTGCTCTTGGTGCACTTCTTGTTTATGATGTGACTAAGCCAACCACCTTTGAGAATGTTGGCCGGTGGTTGAAGGAGCTTCGTGATCATGCTGATTCCAACATTGTCATTATGCTCATTGGTAACAAAACTGACCTCAAACATCTTCGTGCTGTTGCTACTGAAGATGCACAGACGTTTTCTGAGAAAGAAGGTTTATCATTCTTGGAGACATCTGCTCTTGAGGCAACAAATGTTGAGAAGGCTTTCCAGACAATCCTCTCAGAAATATACAGGATCATAAGTAAGAAATGTATTTCCTCAGATGAGCCTGGTGCATCCACTGCATCAGCTGCAGGCATAAAAGAAGGAAAGACTATTGTTGTCGCTGCCAACCAAGAGCCTGCCACAAAGAAAGCATGCTGCTCTTCGTGATGATGAATGATCTTAAATTTCATCGAGTAATTCTGATCTTGAATTTCACTGCGCCGAATTACTCATCCTTGTCGCTTTTAATTGTGATCTTGTATGATCATGGTTATGGGCATATGGGGCTGTGAGCCTGAATGGTGTGTATCTTATTTTTCTTGGATTCGTCTGTATTTTTATCAATCATATTTGCGGTTAAATAGGCGATTACAAAAAGTTACTTTCATGCACCTCTTCATCTGTTTTACGTGTGTTGAGTTTCTGTTCGAATCTGAGCTTCGGCTTCTTGCCCATGATATGGCTATGGCTCTGTTTATACTCTTAGCGTCAAGAAGCATCATCGATTCTACGTTTTCTGTTTTCGTTTGTCAAAAATGTATATATGGTCATCTTGGAATTGCCGTTATCAATCGGCGTCTGCTTATAGTAACCTGTGTTAGTCCAACTTAATTCAGTCTGCTGTCAGGATTTCATCTATTTGTGCAATCTCTTTCCCTCTAATTTCCTATGGTCAGGAGACAAGGACCATCTTCAACGGATCCATATATTCTCATACTTGATTATCTAGTATCACAAAGGGGATTCAGAAATATGGACCTGGTTTCTTCGGTTTCAATAAGTTTGACAAGAGGACTTCCGTTTTCCGGGCTGTCAAATTGTTGGCTTTACTATAAAACCATTATGTTTACAAGTATTTTGGTGTTATCCTAAAATCATCTACAAGTTTAACTCTCTTGTTATACGAGCGGCTCTCTCTCTCTCTCTCTCTCGTTTGGGAAGATCTTAACATTGAGGTGGTTTGCCTTTTAATTCTTCCCCCATTAAACATCTGTTCCACTTAATGCCTGTGGATCTGAGTCTTGGTTCTTCGTTACGAGGGATCTTTGTGATGGCCGGATTTGCGTCAAAAACATCCCCTGCTTACTGAATAATGTGATTAGTGCTATAGTAACTAGTTGCATCTATTGTTGTCCTTGACTTAAGGCTCATGTTAGATGTCCAACTGCACCTACACAAGAACATGGGAAGATCAGCTTAACGTACTTGCATGCATGAGTTTTTCTTAGGATGAATTTTCCGGAAGCCTACTCAGAACCCTGCAAAATGCACTGCTCTAGATATGTTGCTATGGTCTCAACCCTTCGACTTTGTCCACCACCATTCGATCAGAAGTTCTGCATTCCCAATGTTATAAATCATGAGGCCCAAATTCAACAGCTTCAACTGCGCTACAATTTGGCAACGAGTATTCAAGCTTTTTTTATATGAAAAGATCCAATGGAGAACGGATTTTCAAGGTTTTCTGTACGATTAGGACGTACTTGGGTATGTAAAATATGAAAGCCCACCCCAACTCCTCACTGCCATATTTCTCTCATAGTTGCAGAAGAACTTCTGCTCAGAAGTGGAATAACAATTTGAGAAGCACCCACAATCTGCTTTTTTGAGCCGATACTATTCCTGACGTGAACGGTTGATGGGAGTAGAAAGATTGTGTTTGACACCTTAAGTTTTCTTAAGCGAAGCCCTAGCTAGCAAATTGAATAATAACATAAGTAGGTTGACCCAGGACCGGACGAATGACATGATCGAATTTAGATTCAGATTTGAATTGGATATAGTTTTTAAGAAATATCCAATATTTGATGTTTATAATATAGTTTAAAAGTTGGATTTGAATTTGAATGTAATAGCATGATCTAGGACCCATCTTGATCTCTTGCCGACATAGCCTGAGCATCGCGCTCATGAATCATGAACCAAGAATGTGCTGCATTGCTGCCCAGTCTGTTGATCACCCAAAACATTCAATCCATCTTGCCTGCCAAGGTACAGTTAGCTGCGCAAAAAATGAACACCCACCACGGACGGCATATGGTAACAGGAACCTGGTGCTCCGTGAGCATGTCCATTTTTTGGAACACATTCATGGAATTACCAGACGTCCCCATAGGTGCGTAACACATGAACTTCAGACTGGTAATGTGTGTGAGAAAGGTGCCGGCAGCGTGAATGAGCGCAGGCACGAATTTACTTGATCCAAGTTTATTCTTGAATATAAACAGCAGACACACACCGAGCAAATTTGCAACGACTAAGAAAGCTATTAACCATGGATAAACATGAATTTCATGTAGACAAAGGGCAAGGTAATTGGAAGCAGGATAAAGGCGAGAACCAGTGCTCCCTTACGCCGATAATGTAATAGCATGAATTCCACGAAACCTTTCCATGGCCCTTCGGGACTGGTATCACTTGATCTGGCTTAAAACTTTAGAAATCTTAAAAAATCATATGAAAGTTTCTTCACAATTTACATAATTCAGTTTCCCAGAACACAGAACAGTTAGAGGCAATAAAACTAGCAAACCCCAGATCCAGGTTACACATCAAGGATGAGGACCACAAGGATGGTAAAATACACAAGGGCGATTCAACTGCAACAGCTGCTCGTTTGCTGAATTGGCTGCCCTTTGATCTGAACAGAACTTGGGCCACTCTTGTTTGCACTAGTCTGAGTTCCCATTCTGCCAAAAAAAAATGAACATGTTCCAGCAGGGATCAGTCCCAGTGCCTTTTTCATTTATCTCGTTAACACTATCAATGATTAGCAGGGTAGAAAATAGAAGAGAAATCAATGACTCCTTCCATCCTGAATATAGTAAAAAAGAAAACACCATTTTCATCCTTCAATCTTGGACTGATGCCCACACTAGATTGAATATAAGGACCTTAGCTCCATAGCAATCATACACAACCTAAGACAACTGAAACAAGAGCTACTGTCGGGCTGCATAAAAAAGGATGCCAATTTTGTGCATCATTGAGATTTGACACACATGACCCTACCCAGAAAAATAACATATAGACCAGAAATACCCTAACCTTACAGAACTACCAGAAACAAGTAAGAAACCTTATCCTAATTTCCTAAAACATAATAATTTTAAAATAAATAAACCTCATACATCTGGCAGGAAAATAACAAAAAATAAATGTTACCTCTTCTTGATTTCACCAGCCATTGTTAGGAAGGCCTGCTCAACGTTAATGGAGTCTTTGGCACTTGTTTCAAGAAAGGGAATTCCAAGCTCATCAGCAAAGGCCTGTATTTTCAATAATAAGTAGTGCCCAATAAGCTCAGGAGTATATCCAAATATGTAAAGGTTGCTAGCAAAAATATCCACAAGCAAGAAATACAACATCAGATCAATATAAATCAACCTTTGCTTATCAGAAAAAGTGAAATTTGTAGTGTAATTTATGCTTGATATAGTTCCTTTTCCCATACTACTATGCAAAACAAGAGAAATCGCAGCCCAGAAACACAACCAGATGGAAATAGAGTTGGAAAATCATTCTGAAAATAAAATTTACCTTTGCGGTGCTTGTGTCAACAACCTTGTTGTCAACCAAATCACATTTGTTTCCAACAAGAAGCTTGCATACAGAATCACTTGCATATCTATCAATCTCATTGAGCCATTGCTTGACATTATTAAAACTCTCTTGCTCAGTAACATCATAAACAATCTGGAACAGATTCATTAAAAAAATTGATTAATGGGAAATCTACAAGGTGAAATAATCATAAGCCAATTATTGCAAAAGAAGTAGAAAAATGTAATTCAAATTCAACAACACAGGCTTAAGAGCCTAGCAATCAATATTAGGACAAGACAACCAGGCCAGTCAACTAATTAGCCTAGCTGACCATCACTTGATTAGTCTCGCTCGCTCTAAAATCCAGCTGGATGCTGACTAAATCACCAAGTTGGTTATTAGTCTGTTGGCCAGCTAATCAGCAAAAACCAGTTCTGACATAATATATTTATATTCAGTCATTTGTTGTCTGCGACTGTTTTGCTGTTCAGTATAGATATACTTATTTGAATATTGAATACATGCTTCTTCTTGTGCCAACGCATAAGGCTACACATGTACATATATTGGTATTAGATGTGTGATTAGTTCACCATTCAGTTCATGTATAAATCTTTTGATTTTTTTTGTGGTGTGCCTCGTGCAATTAGTTGATTATTTGAATCAAGTAAGGTTATTTTTCCATAGTTGTCTAAATATGGTGTAATTCTTTGATTACTATTTGTTTATCTTGTTTGATTAGGTGATTATTTCAATTGTTTTCCATTTCTCTATGTGGTACTTTTGTGTGTATATATGTTTGTAGTAAGTGTATGTAACTATGTATGATATATGGAAGTACCCATGTGTGTGTGTGTGTGTGCGTGCGCTATCCTACTCCTTGAATGAATATGTGCTCGATCCCTATACCTTTGGTTTAATTTCATATTCCTCAAATATAATGTTTGGTTATGTCTACTGTCATGCATAGCTAGGTATAGCGAGTGAGTCTGTCACTTGATTTGTGGTGATAGTGATGTGTTTAGTTTCAATTTCGGCAAGCATTTTCTTTGGGGATTTACTCAGACCAATTAATCCCAGCCAAACCTCCTACTCCTTTTAAGGGATCCACCAACTAGCAATTTTCAGCTCATAGCCTAAATTTTTTTTCAAATCCAAAGTCTTGTTCTTAGTAGCATGATATTTCACTGGTTTGTGGTAAAAGCTTCTAAAACATGTAATTTTGTTCATAAGTTTTAAGAATTTCACAATATCAAAGATATTTATCATGAGCAACTCTTAATCTGAAAGAGAACAAATAATTAAATTAGCATGTACGTAAAAAGCTAGAAAAGACAAGATAAGCTTACAATGATTCCATGAGCCCCTCTATAGTAGCTGCTGGTTATAGTCCTAAACCGTTCCTGTCCTGCAGTATCCCACTATTCGAGAGCAAGTAAAAGAGAAAAATAATAAGATACTAAATCTAGAACTATTGTAAAACCAAAAGTTACTTCTTAAGAGCTGAGACCATTTAAATGATAGGAACATAACTATTGAACTATAGACATAAAGAAAGAAAAAGACATCTTTAAATCGTAGAAAAACATGAACAAAACTGAACGGTGCCGTATGGTCTCTAATTGTCCCATTATTATTCCATGATAAATAAAAGCATGCACACACATATACATACTTGTGACTGGTGACTCAGTTCCAGACTGCAAACCATGTATTTGTGCATACTTGGGGAAATCTATATGCACATGTCATTGGCTTTTCCACATACAAAACTTATTAGTCAGTTGGTGGGGTAAAATTTAAAAAGTAAGACTTGAGGAAAGCTACAAAGTCAGTAGCATAGACACATAATATCTTCTTCAAAAAATATAATCGGGGCCTTATCCTATTTTTGTTTGCGTGAAATGTATATGTATGTCCAGGTCGTCATATACCAATCTCTTTCCAGAAACTCCACATCTCCAAGTAGATAATCAGAGACATGCACTTCTCCTTGCCTCCACTATCTACTTTTCCTGCCCTAACAAATACTCAAAAAACTCATTCAACAAATTGATGACCAACTAAGAACCATTCTTCCTTCTAAATTTGCATAAGGTATTTTAAATTGATAATCTAAATGAGTAACTCAAGCTTCCAACAGGACACCTTCATTCTTCTTCTTTTTATAAAGCACAAAGTCACCATCTCTCTGTTGCTAAAAGCCTAAAACTGAAAATTAGTTAAAATTTCCGGAATGCTACTCAGGATTGAGATCCTTCTGCTTCCTTTTGAGCCATTTACTTCTCCTTTGATTTGCTTAAGGATGGCTTATCCTAAAAAATGATAAAACTAAGTGTGCTAAGTTATCTACATGAGCTATCGTTCTAAGAAAAATGCTTCACTTAATACAACCCCAGAAAAAAATTGCATTTTTCTGTCTATCCATGCTCAAGGATTGAAATATCGAGACTCAAGAAAGGGTGAGCAACAGGCCCAATACCCGCAGGGTAGTTGGGTACCCAGCCCATGAGGGACCAGGGTTGGGCTGGTTCTTTGACTCTTGGGCCAACCCGACTCGGTATTGGGGACCGATTCATCCTGATATATTTACAGTTAGAACTCGTCTCTCCATATCCTTTTTTGCTATATATATATATATATATATATATATATATATATATATATATATATATATATATATATATATATATATATATATATATATATATATATATATATATATATATATATATATATATATATATATATATATATATATATATATATATATATATATATATATATATATATATATATTCATCGGCATATGATACTAGCAATCGGCTTACTTAGAAATTTTCGGTGCATCTTCAATGACTTCTTTAGAAACTCTCATGTGTCGCCAATAGCACCCTTAGAAACTCTTCATAATTCATACGTCATTGATGACAGTCTTAGAAGCTTTCAGCACATTGTTAAGGGTTTCTGAGAAATTAAAATATAAAATATTAAAAGTTTCAAATATGGGTGGACATTGAACTGGGCAACCCGACGGGTATAAAGTTGATGGTCAGGCCCAGACCAATAACTAAGCAGGTCGGGCTTGGGCCTCTGACAAAGGCTTCAAGCCTGCCCAAGCCCAACTTTGTTGAGCCTTGGGTTGGCCCGGCCTGGCCAGATGCCCAGCCTTAGACTCAAGGAGACATTTTCTAAGGCCGTTTCAAGCAACTAATGTATACATTCATTAGTGCACTTCTAGGAGCCAGGACGTATGTGTGTTTGACAAAGTCACACACCTGAAGAAAAAGATCAAAAGAATATGTAATGAAACTTTAATGAAGGAGACCAAGATAGTAATCCACCAACAAAAGTCACACACTAGGAGTAAAAGATCAAAAGAATATGTAATGAAACCTTAATGAAGGAGACCAAGATATCAATCCACCAGGGAGGTGAACACATTTTTTGTCTTCATTCATTGTTGGTCTTCATTCCCATGACCTCTATATGAACACATTATGTTCGCTTCCTATATAATAAATTCTTACAAATAAAATCAAAGGAAAAAACAAAAGGAAGAACCAAGGGAGAATGAAACATCTTTGCGTCATAGGAGGATTCGAATTATCAAATCAACAAAATTTATGTTCCCAATAAAAAAAATATAAACTCAAAAAGTTTAGTAATTGAATTCACACTCAGAAATAAATCAGCAGAATAAATATAGTACAAATCAAATTTCTTTCGGGACAACTCACAATCTGAAGCTTGATCGTTTTCCCATCCAGTTCCACAGTTCTGATTTTCTACAACATCCGAAAAGAGAGGCAAAAGAACAAGCTCAGTACAATAGAAGAAAAGAATAGTGCAAAAAGAAGTTAAAAAGAAAAGAAACGAAGAGCTTGAACTCACGAAATCCACACCAATCGTGCTGATATAGCTGTCCACATACGAATCATCCTGCAGAAGAACCAAAACAATAAGGACCAAAACAACTAAAACCCTAGCAACACTTGGTGAACAAGCCCAAGCATTCCCCAACCAAACCCTAATCCCCTTCCACCAAATCGAAAGATGGAAAACCAGGGAAACCGATCTCACCGCGAATCTGAGCAGAAGACAAGACTTCCCGACAGAAGAGTCTCCGATCAGCAGGAGCTTGAAGAGGTAATCGCTACCCAAAAAAAACGAAGGCGGAAACAAAACGTCAAATCCGAAAACTTTGCCAAAACGACCGGAAAATGCGAAAAGAGAAGAAGAAAAGCAACTCACTATTCGTTGCTCATCTTGAGTTCGTTCCTGAAAAGGAAACTTAAGAACAAACAAAAATCTATAACAATATTGAAGAAGACGAAATTAAGAAGAATCTATTGGTAGGGAAAGGGAGAAGACTTATTTTTTGTTTTCACTCCAAACTCTTCTACCTCCTCCCTACTTACACAAGAGCAAGAAAGACTGGCAGAGGAAAGGGTTTCCTTAGCCGTGTGTTGTCTTACAACAAAAGCAAACCGGGGGCCCTTTCCCCTTTTGGCTGTCTTTTTCTTCGTCTTTTTCTTTTTCTTTTCGCTATCTTTACCTTACGTGCCTATTCCGAAAGCCATTTATATTATCCTTTTAACTAGAAAAGGAAAATCTCAAGATTGTTCTCATGTTGGATGGACCCAAAAAATAAATATTGGATTTAACTTAGGCCTATTCACAAATCCATTTATGTTTTGTTTATTAAAAGTGCAGAAGTTTGGCAAAACATAGGTGTCAACGGATAATCCGATATATATTTAACCATTTTTTTTTCATATTAGCATACTTAAATTCCAATACAAATAAACAAAAGTTATATTTAAACATAGATGTCTTTTTCCTTTCCTTTCACTGGAAATGAATTTGTCGATTTATTTCGTTTGGCAGTAGGGACACTTTATGAATGTCTGGTGAATCTATCCAAAAAAAACTTTAAATAGATTTGTAGAACATTAGAACAAAATGTCTCATAAATCTGTCCCAAAATTTCAAGTAATGTTCGTAAACTTTGCCCCTGGGCTTAAGCAATTAGATTTTTTGATGTCCAGGGGATGTCAATATATTAGATTCATATCATATATCTAATCAGAAAATTTTGATATCGAATTCAGACTTAACAAATAAGATCCAATCATGTTTAGTTAGATTTAGGTTTGGTTCCCGATATAAATCAAATTTGAATTTGGATCCATTCTCAAATAAATATTATGTATGCCCTATCCACATATTTTTAAAAGTTGATTTTTAATATATGATGTTCTGGTTTGCATTCAGCTATATATCTAAAAGTCAGATTCTCATTAGGGCATGAGAAACAAATGCGGAACTCATATCAGGTTCGGATTGTGAATATGAAAATCAGATTTAGATATTGTATAATCTTTTTTCTTTTCTGTTCCAGAGCGAATATGTGAAAATCTGATAGATCGGATCTGATAATCTTTGAGGTAGATTAATGAAATAATTAACAGAGTGTTCCAATTGTGAAACGACCTCTTAACCTCTGAGCTTTAGCCTTAAGCGACGCAAATAAAAACTAAAAAACTTTTTTGAAAAAATTTACATGTAAATCTAAAAGAAAATATTTTTCCTACATAGAAAATTTTGAAAAATCATATTTCTACTCCTATCAAAATTTTAAAACTATAATTCGGCTCCTCTGATCAAAAATGTCTGGCTCTGCCCCTACTTCAACATTGTTAAAGCACAAATAAGCTCTTTATGGTTAATTAGAAAGGTGCACAACCACCTTCCTTCAGCCAAGTGCTTAATTGTTTAAACAGATGAAAATTTCATAAATTTTCCTATGAAAATATCAGCTAAGTCACCTAAAATTCTAAGTAAAATGTTCAATCAGACTAGAATTCAGATTTGGTTTCAAATTTTTAAGTAAATGTCCTATATCTAATATTCATATGTTTTGAAGTGAGTTCTTATCATAATGTGATTCTACCTTGATTGCAGACACAGATTCAGATTGGAACATGAATTTAAAAGTTGGATTCGGATTGTTAGTTTAAAAATTGAACTTGGATATGATAAAAATATTATTCATTAGTATTATAGTTTGAATACACAAACACTTTTTAAACTGGATATGGCAAAAAGTACATTTGATTCTAATTGGATCTATTGACATCCCTAACTTCGATCCTAAGCCGTCCAAAGAAAAGTCAGTTTGGTTTTTTATACAAACCCCAGGCCTAACTTCCTTCCTTTTTTTTTCCTTTTTTTTCCTTCGAAATAAATTTTATTTGGTTTTGATAATCTTGTTTAATTTCTTATTGACTTTCAACTGGATTTTGTGATTTCTTGTTACTTACAATAATATAGTGCATCAAAGAATTCATTTTTGGGATATCAAAAATAGACCCGGATCAGAACCGTTTAAGATCTTAATTAGCAATCCACAAAGACCATTTTGGATCCTCGATCTGATCTGCGATCCAATAACTGCTACACTTTTGATTACCACCCATCTCAAAGATGAACAGCTATTTAAAATTTTAAAAAGGCTTCAAGCTAGTGCTCACAGATAATGGTGGATAGTTATCAAGTTTGGGTTCTTGCTAAAGAACTGGAATCCAATTAAAACTTGAATTAGATCCATAACATAGAGAAGTGTGCTGATCCAATGTGGTTCATGAAATTGGGCATCTAATACATGGGACGAATTGGGTATCTTTTGTTGTTACCAAATCATCAGACGTTCACTATTATTTTTGCATTTGAATTCGGATCCAAATATGACCGACGAAAAGTCATACCATATCCCAGTAGTATTCTGAAATTTAGAATTAGAATCTGGCCTGAATCTTACATGTATTTTTCACATACGAATCCGAATCCGACTTTTAAGTACACAACTTAGTCAAAAATCATATCATGATATGTTAAAAACCAACTTTTAAAATGTATACATACACGCATTCGAACTGAATTCAAATCTGAATCTGATTAAATACTAATTTAAAATCCATTCGATTAGAACTCAGTTCTTAAATCTGAATCTGATATATTTTCTTGATAGAAATTATATATATATATATATATATATATCATCTCCATACCTGACCTACCTATTAGAACACCCAAACTGCGATTCCTCCAGCTTGAAGACAACTCATATATATATATATATTATCGTTAGCACCAACTATGCTTTCCTTCAACGCCATACAGTCCATAAAACTGCCCCAACTTTTATAGGGCAATTAATCCGTCTTTAGGGCGACCAACTATAATCAATGAGCTGAAAAGGAACTCACATTGATGAACTTAAATGATCAATTATTTTCCTACCAAACCACTTGTTAATTGTATATATAACATTAAAAAAAAAACAATTTCTTAAATATTTTATCATCTTACTTTTTAAGGTCCATGGTGCATCACTGTCACCTAATCTTCACGTTATAATCCACCTTCGCCCTATTTTATGTATATCTAAACCGATATGGCATGCAAATATTTACCATACCAAACCCATGATGCATGCACACACACACATACACAATGCCAAAAATCTTGGAGAAGAAACAAGCACTAATGTATAATAAACAAAAATTTTCAATCTTAGACTCTTCAAATATATAATAAAATAGTTGAAAAGTATATATATATATATATATATATATATATATATATATATATATTACCAACGACTTATGAATAGTCAGTGGCTTATAAAATTTGTTGCACATGCATTATGCACATATTTTGGTTTGTAATTGGTGGTGTAGTTAGATTCTTCATGTATTTTTTTAGAAATTATAAAGGTTTGAAGTGGGCAAACAGCTTACTCTCTCACACATGAAGCTAACTGGATTGGGCGGGGCGCCAACCAAGTGGATCTTAAACAACCATCATGTGTTGGCTTTCGCAAATCCGGTGGGATTTGAATCAGTAACCGACCACCTGCCATTCGCTAATCCAACCAGTTGCGCTCACACTCCTCAATTCTTTAACAATCTGCCAAGCTTTCACATCTAGTGATGTAAATATAGAAAACCAATTTTGTCGGTCAATTACCTACTGAAAATTCACCTCTACATATTTTATGTGACATCGATCAGATAAACACTGCAGGCGATGTTGATGGTTCTCATACCTGTCGTGTACGAAGGTGTAATCTAAGATTTCTCAAGATATACTTGCAAATATGTGTAAAGATAAAAAGTATTTTCTAACGTGATTCAGAGTTAAAATGCTCTTTTTTTTTCTTTTTATTGTTTTTTTTACTACTCATTTTTTCTACATTAGGTTTAATTGTTCATTTTTTCAAAATCAAATTTGGAACCAAAGAGCACAATATCCAAGATTTATATAAGCGATCAAGGCAAATCTTTACCATATATTCTAGATGCCTATGGTTCTATAAAAAATGAATCCAATTAGTAATGAAATCCAATTAAAGAGAGTTGATTCTCGGGTAGTATCCAATGCATCTAAATCCGGCCCTATCCAAAACTCCCATATTTAAGGTGCCGCTCCAGATATAACATGGCATAGATTGACCAAATAACAGTAATAACAATAATAATCGTTCCTCACTCGGTCTATTGAATTGGCCCATGTCTATCTTATAAAAGCAAAATTACATTTAGAATAAGAATTCATGACTTTTTTTTTTTCCGATTTTGCGTTCAAGGGTTGGGTGAGAGCAAGTGGTTGGCAGACTTGTTGGTTTCAGTGTTCGGATGAGTCATAGGAGTGAACACGAGCCGAGTCAAGTCCGAGTTCAGTCAGCTCGAGCTCGGCTCGACTAATGAAACCTCGAGCTCGAGGTCGACTCGACAGTTACATGTTGAGCTCGAGCTCGACTTGATTAAGGTTCGACAAACTCGATTGAATAGAATTGATATTCATCGTTACGTGTTGAGCTCGAACTCGACTGGATTAAGGCTCAACAAACTCGTTTAAATAGAATGATATTCATCGTTACGTGTTGAGCTCGAGCTTGACTCGATTAGGGCTCGACAAACTCGTAAACTCATTTGAATATATCGACTTGATTAGAAGTTACGTTTTGAGCTCGAACTCAACTCGATTATTTGAACGAGTCAACTCATGAACTCATTCATGAGTCAAGCAAATGACTTGACTAGGCTGGTGCATTTAGGACATTCACCATCTCGGGTGGTGAAACGTTTTCCCCTTGCTGGTAAATTCATGTTGAATAAATTCTCATGATCTTAAAGAAAGGGCGTTAGGTCAGCATGCTTTTGTACTACTCAAGCCAAGATTAGGTAATCTTTCTCAACTTAAAAAATTTTTTAGGTATGAATCTCAGTTGTGTAAAGGGAGGTGGAAAAAAAAAATGAACAGCAAACACTTTATCAATAAATTAATGAGGTTCTCACACCTTTCAACTCCAACCCCAACAACTTCTCCTTCTCTCACTAAGATATATCGGCGATACGCTTTAGCCTGTAACGGTTTAGTTCCAGACCGTATCAACCGATACAGGCAGTTAGGGCTTGATATTGGCTGACTTTTAAATGAATCGTATCGGATCCTTGTCCTGTTTCTGTCGACCGATACGGTGGTACCCACCAATTTGAAGAAGCAGAGACTTGAGCCATACCCAAGTTAGTTGTCATGTAAAAATCAATCGTCCACAGATGTCTTTGATGTTTCACCCACACCTGCTACTTAAGCTCCACGACCAACCCTTTTTCCACAACCTTCTGTTCTTCTTCTTCTTCTTTCCTTTCTCAGAAACAGGGGACCTTCTCTGCAAAAGCCCAAGAACTCAGAGAGCCCAGCAGTTAGCCCTGATGGGTCTCTTCAGATCCAAACCCAACTCCTCTTCTCTCAACACCAAGCTCCTGCTCCTGTCCCTCTTCCTGGCTTTCCTCCTCTTCATTGCTCTCAGATCAAACTTCTCATTCTCCTCCCCAACACCAACATCCCCAAGAACAGCCACAGAAGCAGAAGCAACAGACACATCATCATCATCTTCATCTTCTTCTTCTTCTTCTTCTTCTCCTTCTTCTTCTTCAGCACCAGTAACATTAACAGAGTCATCATCTGCAACAACATCATTGGTCTCATCATCGCCAGAAGAGAAAACAGAGTGCCCCCCACCAACTGATCAGACATGCACCAAGCTCCCGGCCTCGGTGATGGAGGTCCTGGTTCACTACGCCACCTCCAACATAACCCCGCAGCAGACCCTCAAGGAGGTGTCCGTCACCTCCAACGTCCTCCAGAAGAAGGGCCCCTGCAACTTCCTGGTCTTTGGCCTCGGTCGCGACAGCCTCCTCTGGAGCACCCTCAACCACGGCGGCCGCACCGTCTTCCTGGAGGAAGACGAGTCCTGGATACGGATGGTCACGAAGGAGCGGCCCGGTCTGGAGGTGTACCACGTCGGGTACGACACCAAGGTGAGCGACGCCGACGAGCTTCTGAAACTGGGGCTCCAGGAAGAGTGCACCTCTGTGACAGACCCCAGAGAATCTGGTTGCAGGCTTTCCCTCAAGGGTCTCCCTGATCAGATCTATGAGGTGCAGTGGGACTTGATCATGGTGGATGCCCCAACTGGGTACCACGAGAACGCACCGGGGAGGATGACCGCCATTTACACGACTGGTCTGATGGCCAGGAACAGGAAGGATGGCGGATCCACAGACGTGTTTGTCCATGATGTGAACAGGGCTGTGGAAGACAAATACTCCATGGCCTTTCTCTGTGAGTGGTACATGAAGCAGCAGGAGGGCAGACTTAGGCACTTCACCATCCCCAGCCAGAGGACCAACCTGGGGAGCTTCTGTCCTTGAATTTTATTTTTCCTCCCCTTGGTGTCTCAGTTGCAGATTCAATTTTTCTTTTGCTGGGGAGGTGGTTCTGCTGCAACTGCTTCTCCAATGGCTGCAGTAAAGTAGAAATTTCTATTTTTACTTTTTCTTTTCACAGTTGACATGATCATGGATGGAGGATTCATGCCAATGACATGCACATGCATAGACATACATGCAGCACGGTTAGGATTTATGTTTTGCATCTGCCTATGTCTATGTCTATGTCCATGGCATAAGATATGGAGAGCTCCTTCAAGGGTCCTCTTGACAGCAAATAACAATGTTACTCTTCAGGTTGGGAGGCGGTGTTAAGCCATATTGCATTTTTTTTTACTTGATGAAAACTTTTTTGAGTTAACATTCTTTTATTTTTCCATATGTTGTTGAGAATATCACTTTGTCGGCTACTGCACTTTAACCGTCGCTTTAATATCCAGAACCCTCTTTTTACCTCGTTGTGTAGAACTTTAACAGGTGAATTCTATCACATCAAGTAAAATTAGGGGGCTGGACGGAGCAACCTATAACCCAGCCTAATCTGCCCGTAGAGGTGAACGATGAGTCGAGCTACTCGAGTTCGACTCGTTAAAGTTGAGCTTGTTAGCGAGTTCTAGTCGAGTCATGTACTTAACGAGTCGAGCTTGAGTTCTTGAGTCGATTCATTCAAATAATCGAGTTGAGTTCGAGCTCAACATGCAAATCCGAGTTAAGCTTGAGCCTTAATTGAGTTTGTCGAACCTTAATCAAGTCAATATATTCAAACTAGTTTACGAGTTTGTCGAGCCTTAATCGAGTTGAGTTGGAGTTCAACATGTAACAATGAATATCAATTTTATTCAAACAAATTTATCGAACCTTAATCGAATCGAGTTTGAGCTCAATACGTAACGATGAATATCAATTCTATTAAAACGAGTTTGTCGAACCTTAATCGAGTCGAGTTCGAGCTCAACACGTAACTGCCGAGTCGAGCTCGGGCTGCTTCCATCGAGCTATTCTCGAGCTTGAGTTTTCATTAGTAAAGCCGAGCTCGAGCTTACTGAACTCGGGGTTCGACTTGGCTCATGTTTTGAAATTATAGGTAAAAAGTATACTTCAAAATAAGAATTTCTCAAAAACAATATGAGATCTGAGTCTCTCTGAGTTCGACCCCGAACATTGAAGTGTGTGTTTGAGTGCTCAAATGACTAAAATACCCATGATGAGAAAAAAGTGAAAATTATATTAAAAAATTAAAATGTATCTCGACGTAGTAACTGGAGAGAGGTCAAATTTATGAAATGACGTCTAAGAAAGGGAAAATGACAAAACATGGGGCAGGTGTATAATATGAAGTACGATCTCTTTTCATCTGGCTCTTTTAAACCTTTTTTTTTTGTTATTTATTTACTTATATATTTGGTTTTTTTTTTTTTTTATAAATATTGTCATGTTACGTCGTTATATCGTCCTACATAGAATGGACACAACGATCACTGAATGCTATATAGCAAATAACTACCTCGCTGTTCAATGTGACGTTTTTTTATTGGACGTCACAACATACACCTAGGTCAAGGATAAAAACCAGACCCACTTATTTTTTTGGTAAAAAACTATTTCAAATGAAATATAAACATCTTACTATTTTATGAAGACTATTTTTATATAAATCATGCATTGATTCAAGTTGTTTTAATGAAAAATGTAGATTTTGTTTATTGTCATGTCATGGGAGCAGATATTTTTTCTTATTACAAAAAAACCATTAAAGTCTAACAAATGATCAACTTAGTGTGTGTTTTCTATCAATCCATTCTTAATATCATGTCGGTTAGATTGCAAAAACAAAAATATTTTAAAAATAAAAAACAAAGGGTTTGGTTTCTATCCTTGAACAAGGTGTTTGGTTTCTACCAATATCTATATATATAAAAGATCCTCAAACGATCGTGATTAAACACATTGTTGGATGCAATGCAGTTGGTGGTGTACCATGGAAGGTCGGTGGACATAGAAATCCAAAAATCCCTTGGATGTGGATCCCACATGGTAAACAAATATTGTAACATCCTAAAAATTTAGTACCGTATTAAACATTGTGAAGGATCTTAGAGAACCTACAAAAAAGGTTGTTAAGTAATTGGTTGTCTTGGTTTCCTAGCTTTTTTTTTTCCCTGAAATTGACACTGAGTTTCAGAGTTATAAAAAAAATGAGAACTCGATATCTCCAATATGTGGTTAAAAACATCATATTTGAGGCCCAACAGAAGTTGATGTCGATCTCTAGTCCTCAAATCTGAGATTCCCAATAATTTCAGATTTGAGAACTAAGGTAAACGAACACTTCCAAATTTTATAAGGGGTGTCTTCACTCTTCATTACCTTGGATCTTAGATATGAAAGCTCAATGTTACATGGAGTCCACTTGAACTTCATACTTCCAACAAACCACATATTTAGGAACCATGAATCTAAGATCCTTATCCTCAAATTGATGGATCTCTAGTCAAATTACAAGTTTATAATGTAATACATGCATCTTTGAACACAATATTTCAAATAAATCGTAAGTAGAAATCAATTATTTATGATCTTAAAATCTAAGTCCCCATGATCTCAAATAACCTCAAAACTTAAATGTGAAGTAATGTGTTTCCACTTAAAAGAAATTGTACTTTTCCATCAAGATCATCTTCATTCTTCTTCCTTGCTCACTTATAGGTGTTGAAGACGTATAACATCCACCAAAACTAAGCCCCCAAGTAAATCAAACTGTCTCAATGAATTTACATGTAGAGCTTGGTTTGAATCTAAGAGAAATTTTTTACTGCCCATGCATTAGAGGAAACTTTACTAAGGAATCCAACATGACATGCTTCTCCTGATATGGTAAAAGATCCACTCTAAAATCTATGACTCATAAAACAATGAATGTTAGATGTCAGATCCGAAATACTCATTTGCAGTGAGAAAAATCTGATCAAATGTAAAGGGGGGAGTGTCTGATCTTAAATCCATAAAAGGATCCCAAATTATGAAGATCTAAGCCATGGACATTTCTAGCACTCAAACACATGTTCAGTACCTAAACACTTAACTTTGGGTCGAACTAAGTATTGCAATTACCAGTAAGTCATGAAGGTTGCAATAATTGTAGTGGTTGAACACCACAATAAGAATAATAGAAATAGTAGCCATGTCCCTAGAGTGATGACCAAAATCTTGTCAGCCTATGTGAAAGTCTTTAAAATGTATTCACCATTCCTTCTTGCCATGGTCACAATCTTATCATCTTCTCCATGGTGTTTTATGACTATCACAATTTGATCCTAGCTGAAGATGCAGTGCAAGCAACAAACTTTAACACCTTCAAATTGAATATGAATAGATGCTTCTAAGAGAAGAAGTATAGAGTAGCTGGTCATGCTAACAAGCTAGTGAGAGTTTAGTTGTTAGTTTGATGCTTGTAAGCACTACTTCTGAGGACTACAAACGGTAGTAATATGACACTCTAAATAACATATGCACGGTATGTCCACCTAAGTTTCAAAGTTGACTTGAAGTTTGGAGGCAGGAACAAAATGCTTTGTCTCTTCTTCTGGTGGCTTCTACTCACCTAAATGAGAATAATTTTAATCTAGAGTGTCCCGTAGATTCATATAAACACTAGAGGTCACAACATAAAAATGCTCCAGAACCCCCAAAAAAAATGAAAAAGGAATCCCTCTCCTATAAAAACAAAATTAGAAAAATAAAAATTATTTTTCAACAATAATGAAAATATTATACAAACAAAACAAAACAAAAGTTGCCCCTCA
Organism: Nymphaea thermarum; assembly: GCA_011799765.1. NCBI lineage: Eukaryota > Viridiplantae > Streptophyta > Magnoliopsida > Nymphaeales > Nymphaeaceae > Nymphaea > Nymphaea thermarum. The sequence continues at coordinate 133,412 of JAANDH010000758.1, forward strand.
ACAAAAGGGAAAACACCCCTTATATATTAAGGTTCATACCCGGAGCCTTGTATTTAACTACACAACACTGTTTCTAATTGTGAGTGGCCTGGGTAATGTGTAAGAATTTGCCACTATATAACTATTGATAGTGGCTCCTAGTATCCCTTAAAGGTCGTTTGACAACTGTTCTACTAGATAGAATAGATAGGACGTCCTGTCTACCATACCCTAGTCTTGCATGTCCCGTCATTGGTGTTCTTTGTCCATTGTTTGATGGTTTTAGAAATTGAACACCATATTCCTCTTGTCTGATGTTTGTTTTCTTTACTATTCGTCTTGTCTGTCTTGTTCTGTCTAACATTTGATTTGTGTTTTGTCCATTTTGTATGTTCATTTTAGTGTTTGCATCATGTGCGATATATTTTGTTAAGTTGTTTGCTAATGAGAACACTATCATCACAAGACCTAGTTTTTAGGTGACCCATCATTATTTTTACATTATAGTTATCACAAAACACTATCATAATGAGGGGGAGGAGGGCAGTGTGTTTGATTAGCTAGCTGGTTGGGCTATGTTTCTGCTTCATCTTGTAAGGAATCTACTTTCTTGAAGATTCATTGTTTGCCTTGCATGGAAGCAAGTTGTGTTGGCATTGTATTGTTGTCTGAATCAATTTCCTTCAAAATCTCTACTTTCATTAGAACTCACTTTATCTTTCCAAGATTTGCTGCTCCGATCCCATAAGAAAAGTTCTTTCTAGATTTGCCTTCCAATTGGAGTATAAACTCAAGGGCAATGAGTGTTTGGGTCAGAACGCATAGTACATCATATTCATATAAGAAAAGCATAATACCTTAGGAATCGAACTAGAGACATGTCCCTTTACATGCTCACAAGCTACACTATGCCTATTCACCCAATTTTGGTTTTTGATTCTCATTTTATCCTCACAAAAAGTGGTTTGAGCTGCTTTTAACTTTTCTTTGCATAGAGGCATTTTAGTCATTTGAGGCAATTAACGTACGTAGTGCATGGAGCTCAATGAAGGCAGTGTCTAGGGATGTAATATCTATTGTGTGATGATCAAATTCGTAGTAAAAAAAAAAGTTGATTATTAAAATCATTGATACATAACTTGGTGTGCAGTTTCATAGCTAACCTTGAGTTTGGCTAAGAGAAATCACAAATAATATATAATAACAAAAACTATTTAAATTATTTTAAAAATTGAAATTTGAGACGGGACACTAGTAAATAAGCTAATCAAATCAAACATTCAATTCTCATAACAATGGTTGAAAGTAATTGGTAAGGAAAAGGAGGAGGTCAGACTCTTTTAGCTCCAAATGGAGTTGGAATAAAGGGGACAGATCCTTACTTTGATAAAGCTCATGGTTATAATTTTTTTTTTTTTTGTTTTCAATTTTGTTCTTGGTTTGTTTTGTCTCTCTGCTGCTACATTTTTTTAACTTTAAAAAATATTATTTAATTTTAATCCGATTCCAATTCGATTCAGCCGATTCACTGAATCGTTTGGCCTTCTCTCATTCCACTGAGAAACCCATTTTGATAACATTGCTCAAATTCCCCTTCCCATGCCTTTATCCCTTCAGTTCTGCTGAACTGAAACTCTCTTTCTCTCTCTCTCTCTCTTTCTGCGTGAAGAAGATGAAGAAGAAGTTGTTGTCGTCGGCTCCATGGAGGGACGAGGAGAAGGTGGAGCCCTTCGAAGACGCCAAGCTGAAGGCCACCAACCAGCCCGGGCAGACCCCCACCATGTACGTTCCTCGCAAGCGGTCCATCTCTTCCAAGAAAGGCCCGGAGGAGGACGCCCTGGAGATTGACCCAGAGCTCCGCTATTCCTTCCAGAGGAATTTTCAGGTACCCCATCGTCAAAATTGCATTGAAAACTCCATCGTTCTTCTCAATTTCACGCTTCCGGTATTAGCTTCTGTTTAACTTTCACACTGGGGAAAGCAAAATGGAGTAGGAAGTAACCAAATTGTAGCTTTAGATAGCAGGAGAAAAGGAATTAGGGCCTTTGAAGCGGAGTCTATGTCGTTGCGAAAGGCTTCTTCATGATGGTAGCGTCGATACTTGTTATCGGAGAGAAACTTTTGGTTTCTGGCTGTGTTCCGTTGTGCTCACTTCGCCAAATTGCTTATATGTTTCTTTATTGCTGTTATAGTCTGCCAATTGTTGCATTTTTCATGTCACTCTTTCTCGAAATGCGTCAAGTTTCTGTTGGTGTCTATGTCAACTTGCTCAAGCAGTCAACTGGAGGGCATTCTTCTATCCTCATTGTTTCTTCTTTGAATTTGATCTTGATGGGACTCATTTTTCCAGTCAGACGTATATTACTTTATTTCCAGGTGGTGGCTCCGTCAAATCCTAGGTGCCGCCTGTGTTCCTGTCCTTTTTCCTACGTTTCCTCTAACTTCATTTTTTTTTCTTTATATATAATTTTGAATGTTCTTATCTTATTTTCCGTAATCATTCATGATACGCCCATATTCAATCATCACCGCCATCTTCTATTCATAACGTTTGCATGCTACTATTGTGCACAACTAGAAATCACTCTGTTGTATATGTAGATTAATGTGCTGAGAGAGGAAGTATAGGTTGTGTTTGTCATTTATTTTTTTTGCTTTTCATGACCTGTGAAGTTTTTTTCAGGAAAGATGTTTGATTTTAAGAAAGCTATGCTGCTTACTAGGTTCTCTTATAGTCTTATGTTGGTTGTCGAGCAATTGCTATGGGCTAAAATTATCATCTCATAAAGCGCATTTGCAATTTATTATAACTTAGTGTGTTGCTGTTTTCTTAGCTGACTACATCACACTTAGATTATGCTATGTCCCTATCGTCCAGTGTATGTAAGATTTCTACTGAAATTGGTTATTTTCAGTTAAAATTTCAGTCTGAATTTCTTGTGATGCCTTGTCTTCTAACTTTGAGTAATTTTATTCTGTACATGAAATGTGTATTGATGGCCTGCGACCAGTTTAATATTATATACCATCGCCTGGCGCTACTCTGTTCTTTAGAAAATAATACCCTCACCTACTTTCATGTTTTTTTAATTGTTTTGGAGAATGGTTTACTCAATCTTTTGTAATTAGTCATTTGCATAATGCTTGTAAGGCCGGTATCTCTTGGCTAGACGGGAGAATATATGTACATAGATCTGAGTCATCTGACTAAGCGATCCTCGCTAGGAAGACTAACATTTGCAGCAGTGTCCGGGCTACCATAACGCCTACATGCAAGAAGTTTTGAGCATAGGCAACTGAACATTGAACAACCACCCACCTAATTACTAGGCCAACCTGCCAAAATAATTCCATAAGTGCCTACTACCTAGAGAAGATTATGACTGACCGATAAAGTAGCCATGTTCGGATTTGACAAAACCTATAGAGTGTACTTTCCAGGTTCTGCAAGATTACTTGATGTACTTGTCTGTATGTTTTCATGCTCTAAGTCAAATTTTTATGGGCAAATTGAAAATGGACGTTTATTCACAAATCTGCGCCCTGACCTCTAGATATTTGGAACTATCTGTTAAGTCTCTGAGAGACCTAATTTTTGCAAACATTCCACTACATACCTGCAGGTTTTGCATTCAGGTTTTGACTGAGTCATTTACAGGCATTCCTTGTGCATCCTTTATTTTGCTTGCCTTGAATGGATTTTTTCTTTCTTACTATTTTGCTTCAGTAACTATATTATGTGAATTAAAATTCAGAATCATGTCAATTGTCTTATGCGAGGATCTGTAAGTTCATTATTTTAATTTTCTTGCATTTACAGTTTCTGAGAAGGGTGTTCAGCATTGACACTGTTGTGAAACCGCTTCCTCCTGCTATGGCATATCATGTCTCACGTAATTTAAGCTTCTTCACTCGCATATTCACGCAGTTCTTTGGTATGTCTTATTTCCTTCTCTCAAACAAGATAAACTTTTGTTTGTTGAGAGACTTATTGAATTAAAATGTTGAATTGCTTGTTATGTTCCCTTTACTATCAAGGGTCTTCTTTGAGTTGGAAGAGGTTACATGATTTCTTTTTTGATTGTTACATTGTAGGCATAAGTTGCTCAATATATTCCAATATCTTGAATAGGAGCATATATTTAGTCCATGCATTATGTCAATAAGAGAAGTTCTTCCTTCTTTCTATCTCCATTTTGGTAGAAATAACCTCCTCCAAAGGAAGTACCGGGGTTTGTTTCTTTGCCTCAAACTTCCAGAATAACTCAGAAGAGATCTATTTTGCTCTACACTGCCCAATCGCATTGTTAAATCTCTACAGGAACTAGTTTATCAACTTTTTCACATAGGAGATCTGAGACGGCCCTAGGGCTATGGGGAAAAATGTAGAATTGCCTTAAAAAAACAATTACGTAGGAGGTCACCTCTATCTATTCTTTTGTCACTCTTGTCACTTCCAGATCACAACCAAGCGGTGACATGGCATGTCCATTTTTTATGCTCAACCCTTTTATGGTGGCATAGGAACGTCTCATAAGTACCTGCCTTTGTTATTCCCTTTGCAGAGTATAATTCTTTTATTAGATGTAACCCGCATTTCATGTCATAATTAACAGAATATTTTTGGTCAATTCATTCTGAAAATTTTGGCCTGCTGATCTTGCTGGAGAGATGTTTCCTTTTTGTCATTTCAAAGAGCATGTAATTGTTTGTATACAAAGCTGGTTGTCCAATCTGCTAAACCCTTCTTGCTGGCATTCGAACTAATCAGCATATAACAAGCATCTTAGTCCAGTTTTTAGTGTGACTTGCCGGCAATATGAACCAATTTAAGCCATTTACCTCAATTCGGCATACGAGTGTCTTCACATCCTAGCTTATTCATCACACATGATGCTTTTGTGATAGAATGCTACAAATCATTCCACATGGCTTTGGTTTCAATGTGTAATATTTTTTCCACTTCATTTTGACTTTTCCAGATCTTCCTCTCCCTCTTCTCTCTATTCTTTCTTGTATTTCTTAGCATCAATTTTACATGTTTATAACTGCAACCTCTGTGAATCCTGCCATGTTGCAAGTCTTAATGTTCAACTACCAAGCAAAGTCAGTAAAATTAAGTTCAGTGTCATGTTTGGAGGCGTACCAGTTACCTGGTGATGTTATATGCTGCCTTTGTTTTTAACACTTCTTGTTCAGTTCTGAAATAGGCTTTTGCGTGCTCTGAAGGATTATGAACTTTGTTCTAAGAAAGTGAGCTTTGGTTTGCATAATCTTTTACTTCATATATGACCAATCAAGCAACTTTGTGGGTCTTCTTTGAAAACCAGTAAGGCCTGCAATGGGTTTTTCTGGGGGATGGAATATTGTGGCTTACTTTTCTATTGTTCCTCTTTGTTTTTTGTTGTTGTAAGTCAGGTACTTCTCATTCATTATTACCTGAATAGTTTGTGGCTTTGATCTCACTACTGTACTTTCTTGCAGATCCTAAAGGCATAGCTGATGCACAGAAGTCCCTTGGCTTAGGACAGGAAGAGAGAGTCCGGCGTGTGCGTTGAGTGTATCTTCCTTCTGATGACTGTCAAACATTTTCATTGAGTAATGTTCTTTTTTCCTTTCCATCGACAGTGGGAAGTAGACAGTTCTTGTTGTGTGCTGAAAGTAAAGAATATTAGTGTTATCTTTTGGTTACGACGCCAGATTGTTTTAAGTTATAGATAAAGGTACCTTGGTGTTGGATAGCATCCTTCAGATCGAAGATGTTTGTATTCACCACCAAATTCTCGCATTGGTCATCGTCGAGATGTATGTTGAAATCCATTCTTAGGTATAATCTTGCTCCCTGGTTGGGCACTGCGTGCCTAGTCTTTCTTTCACCGACTTCTTATTGATCTTTGAGCAAGGTGTTGTAGTCTGTGCATCTGTGTGCACATGCACCTCTCTCTCCACTCTCCTCCCCTCCTCCACCCACCCATCTCAAATGCATGCTACTGATCTCACATCAAAAAACACACTTTTTTATACAGCCTCGAATCTAAGATCCAAGGCTATCAAACGCAACTTAAAGATGGTGAGCTGAGTGGTGCTGGTCGTCTTCCCCAAAAATCTGCAGCAGCGAAACTTTAATTCGTCATTGCCTTCTAAAAGCTGGCGTGGTGTTCGCTGCTTCCCACAATTTACCTCCCTCTGCTGCACCTCAGTCATCGGCCAATGGCCCAATATGCTGCCCTGCTTAGCTGCTCAGTGTTGAACAGATGCGTACTCCTTTGCTTCTTCCTTCATGAATGGTCTGCAGCGCCGTCTTCTGCAGTTGTCACTGGAAATTCAACAGAAATGGATACTCCTCCATTGCCGGCGGTGATCATCAATTTACATAGGAAGTATTCCCCTGTGGGTTTATGTCAACGTACTTCAGTTCAGGTTTTTTTTTTTCAATTTTACACGTGAATGAAGGCAACTTGGATTGAGAGACATCAGCGCTTTCTTATTGCGAGAAAATACTGGAATCTGCCAAGCTACAGATTCAACGAGTTATAAATTTGTAAATATATTACTGTATATGTTTTAACATAAAAAAAATGGATTTAAAGTAAGAAACAAATTTAAGAAGACTTTAAGCATTCGATGACAGTGGCATTCATCGATTCGGCCGCTGAACTGAATCATTTGCGATAAATTTGGTTTAATTTGACAAAACCGAGCAAACGAATTTTAACTCAAGTTTTAGAAGATAAACAGGTATGACAAATTACTAATTTGCTTCCTTGGCACACCTGATCGGACCAACAGCTGGTGGGTGGTTCAAATCTTAGTAGCAGAAGTCCCTTATACAGAAGCAGGACCAAGCCAGAGCAGGATCAGGAGAGTCAGAGCATTGCCTTGGGGATTTTATGCCTCCGCATGTAAAATGAAGGAAAAAAAAAACAATTCTGGTAATTTCAGAAATAAATTTGAATTCTTACTTACAAATATTTAAATTTCACAATATTGTTTGGCGATGAGATGGTAATTTTTGTTTATACATATAGACTTGTCGTGATTGAAGTTAAGATTGAAGTAGATTTATAGAACATATTGTGGTAAATACTATTGTTCCTTTTGCCAAATGACTCTACATCTAAATGAGATTCAAATCGGATTATCCTTAAGATTTGGATTCAGACTTGGTTAGGACCAAAGTTTTACCATATGTGGTCAATTGGCCAGCCGGCAGCCGTGGTAGCTGGGACTTAAATCAGAACGGACTTGGTAGGAAGGTCTTCAAAACTTTCCTCGACCGACCGAATCTGGGCCCGGTCCAAGAGAAGGTCCGATGCGCCGCCATTTTCATTACTGCATGTACCCTAACACAGCGGGTGCTCTTTCAGAGAGAAGAGGAGGAGCAGATTGAGGGAGAGAGAGGATGAACTTCGTGGTGAGGGTCTGTAATGGCGGGGCTCGGTCAGGAGTTCTCCAAATAGCGAGCTGCCCGGCTCCCATAGAGACGCCGGCCCTCGTATTGCCGACGAGGAAGGGCCTCCCCATGTTCATCACCCGCGACCTCCTTCAATCCCTCCCTTCCCCGGACTCCCACATCTTCCAAGTTAGCCCCCTCCATTTGTAAGTGCACGCTTCATTCTATCTATTTATAGTTTAATTGCCATGTTAGAATGCTTAAACGAGTGCCCATGCAAATTCCATTTTCGAGTCTTTTCCTACGTCCATGTTCTTACTTGATACTCTTCCTTTCCCGGTGTCCGTCCATTGACCTCCCCTACTTATCGTTAAATAATCTTCCACTATAGATTGCTTAAACTTTTGTTCTTTGAAGTGTTTTCGTGTTCTGTCTTGGCAGTTTTTTTTCTTGCCAGTGTCCATTTCGTGTCATCTATTTTTCGTTAGCTTTTTCACGTTAGAATGCTCGATGGAGTTTCTCTTTGAACTTATTTCGGAATTTTTTTACGATGCCCGTGTTCTTATCTTGAAGATTCATTCCATTGTATCGCTTAGATGAATGATGCGGATAGTAGCTGTTGTTTTTCTTAGGAGTTACAATTTCTGGTAACGGCTTTTTTCATTCAGGCTGTTCGCCAATAGAAGGAAATGTCAAAAAAATGTTGTCATAACGATAGAAATGCGAAATTTGGGACAGTTAGTGATGAATATATGTAGGTGTGATTGAAATTGGACATGGTCTGCAGTTAATCTTAACCTTAATGTCTCTGCTGGCTGAATTTGACATATCTATGAAGGTCAGGTTGGAGTTTAAAACCAAAAAAGGACAAAAACACCTGCGCTAAAAAACTGCTACCTCTTTACCATGTTCGGAATAAGAGATCGTTGAATTAGCTAATTATTACTGCCATCTTCGCCACTTAGTATGCATTTCCTTCTGATATCTTTTCGAAGTGTAAAAGTCTGTTATTATGATCATGGCGCCTTAGATAGCAGGAAACCCAAAGATTAGTTGGCAAACTAGCAAAGATCGCCTAATACTATGTAGGCCGTACTCACTCTCTAATAACAAGTGCAATAAGAGTATTCTGTATCCTTAACTAACTAACATAATGTCTCGGTCTATGTGTTTTTTTGAGTAGCTGATATGAATATGAAACTTATCTAAGTGTGACTTAATTGTACCTAACGACCAAATGAAAAAATATGTGAGGGAAAAATGAGAAGGACTGAACTGATGAGAGCTAACAAGTTATGTGGTTCAAAGTAAATGAGGATATTAGTAAGACTTGGTTCGTTCCAGATCCTCCCAGTAGCATTCCCTGCCCAATTTAACTTGATTCTTGTGCATGCTTCGGTTTGGGTGCGGTTTTCAGCTAATGCAATGATTTTCTTTTTCTCCCTCTGGTGAAGTCTTCCACCAATCTCTAAGGCGATGTCAATATGTAGTGATTACAAACAACAGTTTTTGGATTTTAATTGAATCCTGTTAGATGGTTGCTGTAAATCAGGCCCAAACAAGACTAATGCTTCAATAATGTCAGACTTGAAGCTTTCTCCAACACAACAAAGTAATACTCAAGAGGAACAAGGAACATATATTAATTCCAATAAACACTACAAGAAGTGGCTAAAAAGCCATGTACTAAACAAGAGAAGAGCTGCCCTATTTATAGAAGAGAGGGCCAAAGAGAGGAAGG